>CBVK0100634183.1:0-11706 GCA_900067695.1 Picea abies | reverse complement strand
GCTTGTCATATTAATGAGAATAACGACAGCAGTACTTACAATCGTAGATGCGAATGCGACAGCTTCGTCAAGTCCTCTTCGTCTAACCCTTGCCTGAAAGATCCACAACCTGGATAACAGCAGCTTCACTGATCACTTCTCTTTGGCTGACTGTCAGTTTCCTCCAAGATCATAAGTTTAATATGTTCATTTCTTCCCCCTCTTTACCACCATAGAGCTTGCTTATATAGGTTGGGAGGAGCCTAACCACTTGAGTTATGTTTAGAACCAGTTGATAACCTCTTCCTTGGATTAGAGATCTTTTGATAGAACCAAGAATTCGAGCTCAACCGTCTCCTAAACTCGAATGATTCTCCCCTTATTCTCCACCCCTTTGTAGAAGCGCTGCTCAGATTTGAAGCGCTGGCGCTTCCCTTGACTTGCTCAGGAGTGTTCTAACGCTCTGATGCCCCTCCTAAGGGAGCGCTCTCCATTCTGGGTAACTTGTTAGCCCGGTGAGAGCGCTCTCCATTCTGGGAGGATTTTGTATAAATAGAGATATTAAGATCTCATTTTATCTCGTGTGCACTTGTATTATGGCTAATTTTATGAATGGTTAATGGGGGAAGGCCTAGAGCTAGCTTTGGATGATGATTTCTAGCTCTTGTGGTGAATTCTCTTAGAATTTCTCTTGATATTGGTATGGTTTTTACTCTCTTGCTATCATTTATTTCAATTCAAGTTGTTTTATGATAGGATATAGGTGGGAAGTATAAGGGCATACACCCCCACCATAGTCTTCACCATTTTTTCTTGATTCATCTCATTAATTAAGGTTTTTCTAAGAGAAGTATAAGGGCATACACCCTCTTAGCTTAAACCCTAGCTTAGAGAAACTTTCCTTGGGAAGTAAAATGGATTACACCCCCAAGGAGGTAGCTTCTCTAAGCTCTTTGTGACTCCATTAACCCAATAGTAAAGTCACTAGTCATTGATTTGTTGCATTGGATATATAAAATGATTGCATTGGGAAACGTGAATTCGGTCATTTTTGCTTCCTTCTAAGTAGATTGTTTTCCTTGTTCCTTGAGCACCTCACAGCCACTAGGGCATCTCCATATAGGGGATAATTATTTCTTCTATTACAAAATTTAATCTTCAGCCATTAGGGCTGCAAAAACCCTAACTTACTTGCTTAAATAACTCTTTATTCAACCATTGGTTTTGGCTCAAATTTTGCACACTTACTCTTCTTCTTCTAGTGCACTTTTTGGAAACTTTTGCGAGGATTCCAGTGGATTATTTTCTTGCTGTAACACATTTAATTTTACATCCATAAGGATGATATAATTTTCTATAGACAAGTGTTTACAATAGTCTTATCTTTTTTGCTAAAATTTTGGCTTTTCATCTTGAGTTTAGCCAGTTTTTCTCTTGTATTTTCTACCTGATATCTAGCACTTATTGAGCAGCTTATAGTATCATTTATTTGTTGATATATATTTTTAATTATTATAACTACATAAATTTGTACCTTATTATGGATAAGAATACACCCTTGGCCCCTTCATTGACTCCATAATGATCTACCTCAAATAGGGAGTTTCGATGGATTGTACATTTGAGCAAGGTGTGGTCTTATCGAGTCTCCTCCAAAATTCAATTATTTGCATCATTTTTGATTTATCAAGGGATGCCTACTAAGGATAAACTTTATAAGGGAAGTTTCATTGATGATAA
This sequence comes from Picea abies, assembly GCA_900067695.1. Lineage (NCBI taxonomy): Eukaryota > Viridiplantae > Streptophyta > Pinopsida > Pinales > Pinaceae > Picea > Picea abies. Next base: position 9,987 of record CBVK0100634183.1, on the reverse strand, counting down.
ATGTCCAGTTTGTGCTAAAATTGAGACTCTCGAACATATTTTCTAGGAGCACCAATTTGCTTGATATTGTTGGGAACATGTATAGGAGAAGTTTTCGTACATCTTTCAGGGTACAACTCATTAGAGGGAAACACCCTTTGGTGATTCCAACACTCTCATTCTCTCACCTTTTGTGGGCATGTGGAATTTCATCCATGTTATGTTTATCCTTTCTCTTTGGAAAATGCATTTCAATTGTGTTTTTGATGGCTCTGATAACAATGTCTTGTCATTCCAAAAGTTGTGGTAGGTTGAGGTATGTACCTGTTATGGCACAAGTTGTAGGTTGGAAAAATATCGACCCAACCAAGGAACAAGTCTTATAACCATGGGAATCCTACACCCAATGTCACCTCGATGTAGGTCCCGCAATTCAAGGGTGACTAGGTCACTCTAGGGAGGTGATCTCTGTGACCCTAGGAGGATTGAAATGGAGATGGAAGGAAGTGGAAATGAAGCCCCTATAGGTCAATTCTAAATGAAAATAAAGGTATGGAGATATGCCTTTCAAGTTAATAAATGACTACCCCACAAGTATAGTGCTTTTTCGAATGAGTGTACCTGCCTGAGACACAAGAAAAGAAACTTTGCAATAGTATATGTTAGTTGGATCAAAAATTTAAGCTTGTTGTCCCTAATTTGTAGCAGTATATAATAGTATATATCAACAAATAAATGATACTAGAAGTTTCTCAATGAGTGTTATATATCAAGTAGAAAATACAAGAGAAATACTAACTAAACTCAAGGTGAAAAGCCAAAGTTCTAGCACAAAAGATGAGGCTATTGTAAACAGTTGTCTGTAGAAAATTATATCCACCTTATGGATGTAAGGTTAAATGTATTACAGAAATAAAATCATGTACTGGAATCCTCTCAAAAGTTTCCAAAATATGCATTAGGACAAGTAGAGTAAGTGTGCAAACTTTGAGGAAAAAATAATGCTTGATAAGAGAGTTATTAAAGCAAGTATGTTAGGGTTTTTGCAGCCATAATGGATGAAGATGCAAATTTATAGCAGCATCAATAAGTATCCTTTGGATGAGGATTCCCTAGTGGTTGTGAGGTTCCCAAGGCACAAGGAAGACAATCCACTTTTGCAAGAAGTAAAAAGACCAAAATTCATGTTTCCCAATGGAATAACTTATATCTCCAATGCAACAAAATACGATTAGTGCCTTTACGATTGGGTTAATGGAGTCACAAGGATCGTATAGAAGCTACCTCCTTGGGGGTGTAAATTCTTTTACTTCCCAATGAAATTTTCTCTAAGCTAGGGTTTAAGCTAAGAGGGTTTATTCCCTTATACTTCTCTTAGAAAACCCTTATCAATTAAATGAAGCAATAAAATGAAGAAAAAATGGTGAACCCTATGGTGGGGGTGTATGTTGTTATAATTCCCACCTAGTTCCTAGAATAACAATACTTGAATTGAATAAAATGATAGAAAGATAGTAAAAACCATACCAAGATCAAGATAGATGCTAAGACAATCCACCACAAGAGCTAGAAAATAACCTTGCAAGGCTAGCACATCACTTCTTCCATTAACCATTCAAAAATTCAGCCATACACAAGTGCATAAGAGCTAAACAACTAAGTGTAAATGTGTTGAACCTGCATAGAATATATCTAGCTAAACAATGATACACACATTTGTAAAGAGAATAGAAGAAAGAAGAAGAAGGAGAGAAAGAATGGAAGAATTCTTATTAACGGTTTTCCACACACAAAGAGTGAATAATTTACAATAGATATAGGATAGATGAGTAAATAATGAGCCATAGTGGTGGTCTAGAGTGATCTAGACACAAACCAGCAGTTATGGGAGTAAACTTCCACCTAGTCTAGTCTCTCATGCAGTTACGGGAGTGAACTGCCACCTAGTTGAGTTAACTAGCCAACTAGTCTTAGGTTACTTGACTGAATAGAGAGTAGTGAAGATTTAACTCAAGAAATCAAGGGTAATGCACCAGTTCGGTGATGATCCCAAGGCAAGTGCGATTTAGGTGGTGATGATCTCAATGTTGTATGGTGACAAAACCAATGCAGCATATAAACTCAACTCAACTAGTCAAACTGAAGTGTCAACTGAAAGAGAATATTCTCCAGGTCGAATATTCTCCCCTAAAATATAAGAGACTGGATAATGACTCATTATGAATAATAAAAAAGGAAAAACCTTAGGAAAAATAAATCCTAGGTGTCTGTGAAGTAACTCCAACACCCCCCCTGAACATCACTATGGTTAAAATAAAGAATGGGTCCCGATAACAAGGCCATGTTAGGTACCCAAATAAAAAAGATACACTGAAATAAATGAGGAAAGAGGGAAAACCTCATCATAAAAAAAAACCCCTCAAATTACAATGCATAAAAAAAATAAAAATGAGAAGTAACAAAAAACAGTTGCTAAGAAACCGTGTCCTTCACTCCAAGAAGACCTTGCAACTATGCAAGTTTGTGCTCGTTGAAGATTTTGTTGAAGATGTAGATGTTTGCATGGATCTGATGAAGTATATGCACCATTGAGATGTCCACACATATCCACTTTATCTTCTTGTAATGAAGAATATCCAAATAAATTTTGGATGAAACTTTGAAAACCATGCGGTCGTTTCCAGAAAAATGTTGAAATTTTGTTGATTTTAAAATGATCATAACTTCACTTCCCGGACTCTGTTTCGGATGATTGTTTTTTTTTGAAATTGGATATTTTTCTGAGGAATTCAAATATTCAATATTTTTCTACAAATTGTGCTCAGAAAATATCATAATTGAGTCTGATGTGCGCTGCTCTCTTTTTGTCTCCTGAGATGCATGCATTGCGCATGGAAAAGTGTCTGCATGTGACCCCTGATATGCATGCCATATATCTTCCACATGGAATTCAGAAAAAAAATCTGAAATGGAGTAGACATAATCTTCAATTAATGGAGTACATTTTTTTTCAAATACATTTACAGAAGACTCTTCATAATAAGAGGCTTAATCTTCTGACGGTTTCTCTTCTAGCTCTATATGTTCAACCTCCTGCGTGAAATGTTCACAATCTTCTTTATTACCAAAAAAAACCTCCAATATGGTCCATAATTCATTTGGAGTGAATTTTTGTGAGCCATCATATACTTGATGGAGAATTTCAGAAGAAATAAAATAGAAGATACATCCTATGCCCATATCTTGTCTATTGAGAAAATCATTTTTCTCATTGGAAAAATCAGGCTCTACTTCCATTGCCATAGTTATTTGGTACAAGCCTATGCATATGAATAGAAGAAGAATTTTTGGCTTCCATTCCAAATAGTTATGAGGCGTGAGAAGTATTTCTGGCGAATAATCCATCTTTTTGTTGTTCTTCAATCTTCAGTACCTGCAAAAATAATTTGGTGTAGCTTTTGCTTAGGAGTCTGTCAGCTCTGATACCATGTAAATGTGTTGAACCTGCACAAAATAGATCTATTTAAAAAATGATACACACATTTGCAAAGAGAATAGAAGAAAGAAGGAGAAGGAGAGAAAGAATGGAAGAAATTTCATTAACAGCTTTCCACACACAAAGAGTGAATAATTTACAATAGATATAGGATACATGAGTAACTAATGAGCCATAGTCATGGTCTAGAGTGATCTGGACACAAACCAGTAGTTACAGGAGTAAACTTCCACCTAGTCTAGTCTCTCAAGCAGTTACGGGAGTGAACTCCCACCTAGTTGAGTTAACTAGTCAACTAGTCTTCAGTTACTTGACTGAATAGAGAGTAGTGAAGAGTTAACTCAGGAAATCAAGGGTAATGCGTCAGTCTGGTGATGATCCCAAGGAAAGTGCGCATTAGCTGGTGATGATCCCAATTTTTCATGTTGAAAAAACCAATGCATCATATAAACTCAACTCAACTAGTCAAACTGAAGTGTCAACTGAAAGAGAATATTCTTCAGGTGGAATATTCTCCCCTAAAATATAAGAGACTGGATAATAACTAATTATGACTAATAAAAAATCAAAAACCTTAGGAAAAATAAATCATAGGTGTGTGAAGTAACTCCAACACTAAGGAGGCTAAACATTTTAGACCAAAACCTCTTGTGAGAGGAAAGTTGTCATTTAATTTGAGATCTTATGATCTCTATTTATAAAAAAAATAGCCAACATGGCTTGTCCAAAAAATAAGGAGTAAAACACAATATTAGAGGTCAAAAACCCTAATCTTACCCCCTTAACACAATAATATTAAACAAATCACTTAAAATTTCATCTTTTGCACAAATTAAACCCTAATTAAGGATGGCGTCACCCCTTTAGAAAAATTTTTCCACTTTGAGAAGGTCATTGGTGCTGGAGAAAGATGGAAGGGCCTTCGAAGGCCATGTTTCAAGAATCTAGATGATCTCTTCTTGGTGAAAACCCTCTTCTCCTCAAAACTTCCAAGTGTAAGTGATTGTCACCTCACCACCAAGCCCAAACCCCCAATACCATGACGTCATGCTCAAAAGTAGGATGTTTTTCCCCTCCTAGGAAAATCTCTTAGAAAGTAATGGGTGAGCTAGGTCATCCAAGTCATCATCAAGGTCATCCAATCCATCTCTCTCTCATATGGAATGCGGGCCCCTGGCATCCAACCTGTGGGATTGTAGCCCTATGGAATCCCAAGCTAGGCTTGTTCTCCCAAACCTATCCACCAGCTAGGTCCTGCAAAAACAAATAGACACACCCTCAAATGATCTCAATACATAACATCATGATAATTGGATTCAATCACTAAACAATCCATCTAAGCATGTGCATCAAAGAGTACCATATCAAACAATTAACAACTCAAATACATTATGCAACTTGTCAAGCTTAAGTGTGGGACGGTTGACGAGATGTCCTATTGGGTATATCTTGCCCTAGGTCAAGGAGAGCCTCCAAGAGGTCCTTCTCTAAGCCATTTAGAGTGTATGAGGTGGATGGGTTCAATACTCACTTGACATAAGGCTCATGACATACAAGGGGTCATAATGTCTCATTCATGGGTGCCTTTGTATAGGGTGTGTGGTACCTTCATCCGTAATGCACTTTTTCCAAGCCCATTATTTTCTTTTTATCTTTGTTTCTTTATATTTTCTTTAGCACAAGGAGAGGTTGAAGGTCATTTCCTTGGAGTGGTGACCATATGGTGGTAATGTCACCCACAAATGCCTAATGGAAATGAGAAATTTTGGCTCGTGATGAGACCCCCTTTCTCCCAGCCATCCAATTGAGAGGCATCGCCCTGGTTTGGTGACTAGATAATGACAATGTCATACCACTATATATCCATGGATGTGATAGGTTGGCTCATGATGAAACCTCATGTCCTTCAATCTACCTTTCAGGAATTTCTTTTTTATATTATGGTTCCCCTTTTATTTAAAGATAAGAATTTTATTTCTTTCTTGGGTGATCCATGGGCGAAGCATATGGAAGGTTTACATATGGATTTTATCTTTTACCCAACACCAACCCCTCTGGGCCTTTAGCCCCTTCTTCCCATAGAATGGGGGACAACCACTTCTTGGGTCAATGCACCCTAAAATCCCAAGGGATAAGGAAACAAAGGGGGAAAATGGTAAGTATGGTCGGGGACGATATGATGGTTCATCAAGGGATTTCCTAGTAGCAAACCCATTCCCAAAGAATACCACTTACTAGGGAACAATGTCAACCACCAAGGTGAAGCAAGGAAAAAGGCATAATGTCCAAGCACATATCATGAAATCTATAGAAATCTAAGATACAACATAATCAAATGGCTTAGGTATTGAAATTATGCTCACCATAATACTGAATTGTACCTTATGGAGCAATGCCCACTGCCTTCTGGAAGCCAATTGGTATGATGCATACCATCTGTAAACCTGTGACCATCTTTGGTGGTGAGTGGGTTTTCCATTTGTTCAAATGGGTATTGTTGGTCATGTAATATTTCGACACTCCATATCTGCAACCTTAGGGCCTCGATACATTATATCCTTACTTATCCACAAAATGGGGATAACATATGGATCCTACTTGGTAAAATGTGCTCATCATAGAGTGTGTGAGAATCGCAACATATCATGTTAGACCTATGCCTACTTACCTGGGGCCTTGGGGCCCTGAAGATCATGTGTTGGATGATGTCAAGTGAATTCATACAACCATTGCAACCATTTTATCATCTCATCAAAGTATATCTCCTTGTTCTTAATCATATAATACAACAAAGATAAGTCAAGGACATAATAATCATGAGTATGAACACACATATAATCGATCATGAAATAAAACTCATGAACATGGGTTGGAGGGAGGAAAACTTCTTGGAAAGATAAATCATCGACTCAATCATCCTTCCTAAAAGTGTAGCCAAAAGACTGTTCAATCCATCTTTGAAGGGGGCTACTATATGTATATGAAGGCTCATCTTCATTGAAGCATAAATACTCACTGCTTCTCGAAGGCTGATAGGAGATGAGAGATCGGAAGAATACTGCATGATTTCTTGGAGAAGAGGGTAAGAGGTCAGGAATAGTATCAGGTGTAGAAAAAAAATGCCTCTTCCCCTATGAATCTCCATATAAATCTCCAAGGTGAAAATACTTTCACTTTGAAAAATAAACCTCTAACTTCTCTGAGGTGGCTAGGTCCTGGTATTCCTCAAAATCTAAGCACAACGGTTGGAAGTCCTCGTAAAACAAGTATGCATTCTCAAAAGGGTATGTACCAAAGGATGATTGAATATCACTCTGAGTATGTTGTGACAAGTCATCCTCGAAGGGGCGAAACAAATCTGTAACCATATCATCACCAGGCCACCAAACATCTGAATCATATATGTATGAGGACCACTCCTATGATGATGAAAAATCATCCCCCCATGCTTGAGAGTTAATCTCAATGTCATAAATGGGATCTCTATCAATACTAAAGCAACTCACATCCCATCTACATCTCCCTACCTGTATGAAATCATCAATGTGTAGATCGACCATGTCAGAGGGGTCCTACACAAGATCATTTGTATCATTGAGGTTAATTGTTTCTTCGTCTTCATGTGTAGGAGGAAGACAAGTTGAACAACCTCATCCTCATCAAGCAGGAGAAAAAAAAATGATTCCTCAACATGTTGCACTTCATCAAGATTATTTTTTCTCTTTATGGGCATGCTCCTCCAATGCCTCTTCATCACACGAGGCTTGATTCTTAATGCAGAGTTCTTCATCTTCCATTTTTCAGAAAGATTTGTTGCATCCAAGGGTTCCTCTAACAACTCCTCACTTCCAAAGTCACAGAATAAGGAGTCATCAAGATCTTCAAAAGTATTATCACTTATCATGTTCTCTTCTTGATGTGCAGAAGTAACAAGGCCTGGATGTCTTCATCAAATGGAAGGGTAGATATGAGCACTTCTTCTTCGTCAAATGTCTCGTCCGTATTTTCTTCATCCGTATCTTATTCAAGCTTTTTTTCATGATTATATTCTTTGAGAACTTCTTCATCTGTTGTCTCATCATTGATCAAAAAACCTTCTATGCTAAGAATGTGTTTGAGCTCTTGAAAATCATCTTCCAAACTCTGAGTAGTTGGTCGATAATGCCTGAGAAATTATTCAATGAGTTTTGTAGAAGAACGAATACTCTTCGGATCACACAAGTGTGTGATCCAATCCTTTTGACTTGATTCCAATGAATAAACAAAAAATTTCATTATCACATCCTCATGTAACACATCTAGGCTTAAGACACACTTCATATAATTAGCCACATGGGTGACTGCTAGAGCTGGATTACCATCAAATTTGGGGCAATTTTCTCTCCATTTTGTTGTACAATGATTTGGATAGACAAGGACATTTTGAACATAAAAATAAGGATACACAGTATGGAATGGCCATGGTAAGTCCCATGAGGCCATGGTAAGTCCCATGAGGCCATGGTTCGTTCACTTAGGGTAATACCTCAATGGAGTCACCAAGTGATCTCAAGTATTATCAAGGGATGAAAGGGGAAAAAGGGAAAAGGGGGTTATGTGAAGGTGGAGTTTCCAGATGAGATTTCTAACATCCCTCTCTGGCGTACTGAGAAAACTTATTCTTTGAGGACACTTGCTCGCAAGTGATCTAGACTTATCTGATGTTAAAACACTTATCCTTGATTATGATGCGTTATGATAGATGACATGATGTTTTACTGCTATGACGTAGACATGTGCTATTGTCTTAGTTTTATTGAGTATGCAGGGTTTTGGACCTTGAGGATGCAGAGGCATCGGTGGAACCCCTTGGACTCCGGATTGAGTCATGGAGTGTGTTATTTGGGTTGATTTATTTACTATGATATTTCATTGATTTGATGATATGATGTTGACACATTCTGACACGATTGTTGATGATGCAGGCTGATGATAGTTTGCTGACCAGACTCACATATGGAGTAAAGGGGCCACACACGATTTCCAGAGAGGTTGAGGGAGAGGTGTGGACAGCATCCCTGCCACAGCCTACTAGCACTCCCGTCGTGGCTCGAACTGTAGGTTAACGATTACCTAGTTCGAGAGGATCCACGATGTCGTGAGGGAAGACTGCGACAGTTGCTCACGATGATTCTAAGGGGCACGCAATAAGGCGGGGGCCTTATTCCTTAGAGCCCTTAGTCTCCCACAAGATTCACCTAGCGGAGTGTTGACTCCAGGGGTTATAGAGTCTACCAATCCGTCAAGCCAGGGAGTGGCACCCTTGGAGCACGTGGTGCATCCTGAAGGGCACGTCGCGCAAAGATTTACACGTCAGTGAGTGGCACCCTTAGAGCACATGGTGCGTCCTGAAGGGCACGTCGCATGACAGAAGCAATCAAGGTGAGTGGCACCCTTGGAGCACGTAGTGCATCTTGAAGGGTTGGTCGCTTTGAGGATGATGATGAGACAGCCTAGATGACCCTGAGACCTTAGCACCTGATAAATTCTTAAAACGACCCCCCCTAATTAAAATTGTCACNNCCCCTAATTAAAATTGTCACCCTGTTCAATCAAAACCTAAATTAAAACTTCTCTAAGACAAATTCTGACGAGCCCTAAGAAAAGATCCTACAAAGGTAAACATAAGGCATAAACTAAAACCCTTCTAGGTGTTAATTTAAGTCTTCTAAAAAGGTAATGGGGGTAAAGTAATGAGGGAGTTAATTTAAGTGAAACGCGTGGGGTTTAAATTATAAAGGAGACTTAAAATTTTTAAAAGGGGGAGTATAAAAACTAGGATTTAAAAAAATAAATAAATAAAAATAAAAATGGTTGTCTATATATATTGAAAAGAATGTTGAGCGCATTTATCATTTGGGGGATTAACAAAAAATTATAATAATAATAAAGAATGGAAAGAGAGAAAGAAAGAGAAAAAAATAAAAAATAAAAAAATAAAATAAGGAAACTTTGGATTTAGGAAACTTAAAAATTTGGAAAGTAGGAGACATAGGGTAAAAAGCAAAAGGGGAATCAGCATTTAAGTAATTACTAAAATTCAAAAACATCATTTTAGGAAAGTGAATAAAAGCATGAGAGGGGATCTAGGAACCCTAGGAGAAATTTAAGGAGCGATTTTGGGGGTGTGAGGGAATTTAGACTTTTAATTATTACACAGAAATTGATTATTGGAGAACCCTAGGGATGAGTGACACTTGGACGGCGGAGATTGTTTAGAGGTTTTGTCATTAAAAATTAATTAATTAATAATCAGGAAAGTAGGTGGGTCTCATTTTCCTATAAAAGAAAGGGAAAGGAAGAAAAAGGGAGATGAACAGTTAGCGTAACGTTACGCTGCCGAATTGTGGTTTGACAGATTTTCTTGTGAGGAGTTGGGTCTATCTCAGCTTGTTGGAGTGGTAGCTCAGCCATGGAGGCGAGCTGAGAAGCTAGTTTCTCTCTGGTTCTTGTGTGGCCCCTTTGCGGCTCGG
>CBVK0100634181.1:0-26517 GCA_900067695.1 Picea abies | reverse complement strand
TGCCTAGTCTCCAATGATCGCCCAAGTGGAAAAGTTGTGGAGTCCGGAAACTTACACTATCCTTCCACTCCTAATATAATGGCTCGCATTACTCCCAAATTATTCCCTTGATCTGACGATTGGTAGGATTTTAGGGTTTCGTGACTTTGCAATTTCTTGCCTCTACCTTGTCTCTAATAATCATCGAAGTGGCAAAGTTATGAAGTACCAAAATTTACGCTATCCTTTGACTCTTGATCTAATGGCTCACATTACTCCTGAATTCTTCCCTTGATCCAAGGGTTGATGGGATTTTGGAGTTTCGCAACTTCATGATTTCATGCCTCTGTCTTGTCTCCAATAATCCCCAAAGTGGAAAAGTTCCAGAGTCCTAAAGCTTTCTATCTCTTGCTTGGCTTCGATCAACGCCTAATGATCTATCAATTTGATATGATGGCTCTGGTTTTACCTAAAATTTCTCAACTATATCTAACGACTCTTGCCTATATGGCTCCCAATCTAATGGTCATGATTCCACAATCCTTTACAAAGGATCTATGTCTACAGTGTTCTTTTACTTTTGTGTGATTTATGCAATGCTATTTCTCATGATCTTTTCTTCAGAATTCCTCTGTATTCAACATAATTTAAATTGTGTGTTTTCATGACTTATTGTTTATCCTTTAATACCACGCATTAAGCATATCCTTGTTATTTCTTGTATGTCCATGTTTGATTCATTTTGCCATCAATGACAACACACAATCAATAATTCCAACAGAGGAGTTCACTTTGTTCACTCCTAGATTCACTTTGCTCATTCATTATCACTCATTCATTCATGATCTTGGTTGGGAGGGGAGAAAAAGAAAAATGAATTGCTAGAGGTAGGTAGCCATGGTTGTTGGCTTTAGTGACCCCTGATATATTCTAGCCATGAATTAATGTCTGTATACCTAAGATGCATTGGCAGGTGCTAACATTTGTTCACAGTTGTGAATCCTGAGAGTCCCATCATGGATATTCTTGACCAGATGCACTCAAGCCCTGGAAGGAGGTGGATAGCTTGAGGGACTGCATGGTAGAGAAGGGGGTCCATTCTCTTGGGTGGATAGCTTGAGGGACTGCATGGTAGAGAAGGGGGTCCATTCTCTTGGGTTGTGCATGCTGGAAAGAAGAGAGATGGTGTACTTTGGATTATTGTGTTGAGAAACTTGTGAGAGCTTGAGTGTTGACTGGATTGGAAATATGAGTGACACCCTGGAACTGTCCTTATGGATTCATAGCCCTGGATCGAGGGTGACCTGCTATTGAGAATTGGAACAATAATGACTATGGTTGGGTGGAACGTCCTTGGGTTGTAGCCAATTGGTGATTAGTTTTAATAAAGATAAGTGTTCTTTGTTATGTGTTTCTCTACTTGTATATTTATTTTTATTTTTTATTAATTACTATCTTTGAAATTGACATTTATATTATGCATGCTTGATGGTTATTTACGTGCATGACATATTTTTCATTTCTTTTATGTTGTAGCATGAATATTAATTATCGCATGTGAGTCTTTCATGCTTCTTTATTAAATAATTTTTATCAAAATTTTGAAATCATTTTTGAAGTGCGTTTTGAGGTAGTGTGACCAACCTGTGGGTGGTTGGGTACATTACAGATTGGTATCAGAGAAATAAGTTTACAACACTGAGCCTTTAAGGGCCTGCTAGGTTTAAACACTATCTTTCACCCCTATAAACTGGATCCAATTTGATTCTCCATGCCCTGACCTTCCAACAATTTCATCCATCACAACCAGAGCAACAAAAGTGACAATTATGCCCCAAAATAAAACCATTTCTCATCAACTATCGATCTGAACTCTAAGTCAGTTTTCCACCATTGATTTGCAATGGGAGTTATTTCTCTATCCCACATGCATGTGAAATGATTGATGAAATGGTTTATTAATGAAAGGGAACCTTACATCACTTGTGTGTAATGAAGAGAGTTACATAATCCTACACTAGGCACAAACTTTTATGTCATGGGGTCCACCATACTGAAGATTGAGAAATCAAATTGTTAACTTGGAGAAAAACCCATGTTTTGGGGTTGAGACAATATGGAATGTTGGTTCAGTGTGGTGAGATCATATTGGTCATTGGTTGGAGGACGAGGTCATTAGAGTGTACCAGAACTGGGCTGCAATGAGACTTTGATGGGAGAAGCTCCGAAGCAATAAGGATTGTTGATCTATCGGGCTGCATACTAGAATGATTTGGACCATTGGATGTAGTGGGGTCGTTTGAGTCTGATGGTTGGAGTAGCCTCAGATGCCTAGGGTGGAGGCACTCTGGTGGGTAGAATTTGAGAAGTAATCTGGATCGTATATTGGTGAATAGCCAAGAATTAATCTCAGTCGTTTGTCAGAGGAGGGTTTTTGGAGGCCAGGAGGGAGGATGTGAGAAATGAATCCAACAAAAAGGGACTCTGAGAAGATATCTGAGCCGTATATTGGTGGGAGGGAAGGATGCAATCTCATCCATAGATATATGTGTGTCCCACCTGAATACCTAGTGCGAAAAGGAGAAAGCAAGGGTTAATCTCCTTGTGAGTAGAGACTACGATGAAAGGCTCTGAGTGGATCCGAGCCGTCAATTTTGGTGTCTTTATAGGACAAGAAGATCAGTAATTAGGATTAATCTGATTTTGAGATCGATGATGCATGTTATCTCATAGGAAAGACAAAGCAGATTAAGTTAGATTTGGATGAAACTTATGGGTTTTTTCCATAGGGAGGATATCTACAAAAGTGCTAGAGAGAGCCATTGTCCATTTCTTCTTAGATTTGTCAGAAATTGCAAAATTGTGACTTTTAAAGATCTGGGTCCAGATCATTGGCAGAAGTCCAAATTAAGCCAAAAATAATGGAGAGAGTCTAGAAGTCATACACTAAAATAACCCATGAAGGAATTGAATAAATCCTAAGGGGATTGGAATGGGGATGTTGAAATAGGCCAAAATCCACTATTTCGGGCCACATTTTTGGGATTTTTTATATTTTTGGAGGAAAAGTGACCCCAAATCACAAAACTGGAAACTTTAATTTCCTAAATTTTTTATGAAATCATTAATACAAACAAATTTGGTTTATCAAAAGTTTCCCAAAAGTGCACAGATTGAGAGATAGCTAGTTTTACCAAAAAATCTAAGTCTAGAAAAAAGGGGTGAAAAAGGGAAAAAATTGTCATTTCCAGATTGCTGCAATTTTTGGCTGGAGCATCAAATTGAAAATATGAGAATTTTTATAAATTAATTGTAATTATTTTTATCTATTAATAATACAAATTTTTTTTTGTTTCCTGGTATATTTTCTTCTACAATTGACTGAAGTGGGCATTTCAATAAAATTACACCAGTGGAGAAAATGCACAAATGGGGTGAAAGTGGTTTTTTCAGGAAGTCATAACTTTGAACTCAGAGATTGGATTGGGGCATGAGTATAGTCGTTGGAAATATGATTCAGATGAGAATAACATAAACTTATTATAATTTGGACAATTGTGATATAAACCTTCATAAATTGAGAATAAAAATGACCTGTAACATTAATTAACAAATTTTTATGATATGCATATTTCTAACAAAAAATGGTTACTTGCACATTTTGAAGAATTAGGGGGTATAAAAATATCATCTAAAGATAATAATTCATATTCAATAAATGGAGGAAGGAGAGAGATCCTTCAATCATGATAAATAAGCTAAAGGACAAAATATCAATGTTGGTATTGTAGAGACAAAATCCAATGGGCACAAGGGAAAATGAGAGCTAGAAACCTTAATAAAGACTGTAAGAAGCTTGAGAATAGAAGTGTAGAGTAAGAAAGTATATAATGAGAGGATTATGAGAGAAAAAAATCATATAAATTCTCAGGTGATGGAAAGCCTAAATCGGTTGCAGAGGCAAGCAAGCAACGTGTCAGAATCAAGATGTGAGGAAGAAGGCATATATCATGAAAGAAGAGATAAATACATAAGAGTGGGTTATTCAATAAGTGATAGTAGAGTTCATCGATGTCACTCACCTCCTTACTCAACAAATATATTTTATGCATTTGAATATTCCATAGGTAGTTCAGAAATGTCACCTGTTAGGCACCAAAGAAGAAGGAATGAATTGGATAGTTTGCAAGGAGAGTTAAGGAAGCTTAAGCCACCATCCTTTGATGGTGAAAGAGAAAGGGAAGATGATGTTGAGGCCTGGTTTCTTGGAATCAAGAAGTATTTTCAGTTGGATAATTACTCATCTAACCTAGAAGCCATAATTGCCACCTACCATTTGCATGGAAAAATTTCTATGTGGTGGGATCAACTTAAACAAATTGAGCACATAAATGAGAGAAGGATCACTTGGAAGAAATTCAAGAGATATTTCATAAGGAGTACCTTTAGGAGCACTTCTATGACAATAAAATTCAAGAGTTCTTTGAACTTAAGCTAGGAAGCATGACCATGGCAGAGTATGGAAATAATTTCTTGGGACTGTTAAAGTATGTGAGGTCTATAAAGGATGAGAAGGTGAAAATACATAGGTTTTTGAGTGGAATACCTTCCTTTAATAAATATAATATTTAATATGATGAGCCCAAGACTTTGAATGAGACCATCAGGAAGGCTAAGTACCTATATGAGAAATGAAAGGACAAAGAGTATTTGTAGAAATATTGGAAGGATAAGAAGAAAGAGAAGCTTGATTAGAGAAAGAAAGGATTCAAACTTCCTTTCAACATAAATAGAACAAATAAAAATCAGGAATACTACCCTGCTAAGGATGAATCCAAGAGAGAAGACTCCTTGGGAAAAATGGGAAGGCTACAAATCCAATGTTGGGGATGCAAATAAGATCACATGTACAAGGATTTCCATCATAGAAAAGACAAAGTGAATACCATGCACAACATCCAAGAGGCTACAATAGTAGAAGACATGGGCATACAAATTCCAATAATATATGCAGCCTTAAAAGATCGACAAGTAGAGTACCAATCCAATATGATCAAGGTGGAAGGTAATATCATTAATCAACATATTGTTATTTTAATTGATTCAGGAGAAATCCATTGTTACATTGATCCTAAAATAGTGGATAAATTACATTTGGAGAAAAGTAAGAAATACCAGGATTGCCACCAAAGAGGGAGATACAACTCTCTATTGATTTAGTACCAGGAGCTTCCCCAGTATCAAAAACACCTTACATAATGTGCACACCAAAATAAAATGAATTACAAATTCAGCTGGAAGAATTGTTGAAGAAAGGGTACATACGTCCAAATGTTTCACCTTGGGGAGCACCAATACTCTTTGTAAAAAAGAAGGATGGAACATTGACGTTGTGCATTGACTTTACATAGATAAATAAAGTCACTGTGAAGAACAAATACGCTCTACCCAGAATTGATGACCTCTTTGATCAGCTAAGAGGGGAAAATATATTTTCAAAAATAGACTTGAGATCAAGATACCATCAAGGAAGAATCAAGGAAGAATACATCCATAGGACAACCTTTAGAACCAAGTATGGGCATTATGAATTTGTAGTGGTGCCATTTGGACTATCTAATGCACTCGTTGTCTTTATGTGCTTAATGAATGGCATATTTAGAAATTATTTGGATAAGTTTTTAATAGTATTCTTGGATGACATACTTGTCTATTCTAAGTCAGAATAAGAGCATGAAGATGACCTAATATTGGTATTTCAAGTGTTGAGGAAACATCAGTTGTATGCCAAGCTTATTAAGCGTTACTTTTATCAAGAGAAAATACATTACTTGGGGCACATTATTTCAGAATAGGCTGTATGAGTAGATCCATAAAAAATTGAAGCCATTAGAGGATGGCCAACACCCAAGAATGTTTCAGAAGTCAGATATTTTATGGGGTTAGCTGGTTACTACAGAAGATTTATAGCAAGGTTCTCTAAGATTTCTCATCCCATCACTTCTTTGTAAAATAAGGAAATTAAATTTGAATGGACATCTGAGTGTGAAGAGAACTTTAATCTGTTGAAATAATTACTTATTAGTGCACCTATTTTAAATATTTCTGACCCACATGAAAGTTTTGTGGTATGTACAGATGCATGCAAGGAGGGACTTGGTGGAGTCCTCACTCAAAATGGGCATGTCATTGGTTATGAGTTCAAAAATATTAAATAACATGAGAGGAACTATGCCACAAATGACTTGGAACTTGTTGGTATTGTTGACGCATTGAATATGCTGAGGAAATATCTCATCGGGAAGAGATTTTAAATTAAAACAAACCAATGTCGTCTAAAATGTCTTTTTGAACAACCAACTTTGAATGTGAGGAAAACGATATGGATGGAATTTTTAAGTGAATATGATTTTGATATCGATCATATCAAAGAAAAAGAAAATAAATTTGTTGATGCACTTAGTAGAAGAGTACATCTCATGCATGTTAGAGTTGTTAGTATGCATCAGTCAGATTTAAAGAGAAGAATTTTAGATGTTGTTGTCATAGATCAACATTACCTACAGGTAAAGGAAATCTTACATCAAGAAAATGTACAACAAAAAATTAAAGAATATGAGATGAAGGAAAATGGATTACTTATGCATAAAAATACAATTGATGTTCCTAGTTATGAAGAACCTAGAAATTTGGTATTAAAACAAATGCATAATGTTCAATATGTTGGACATCTTGGTTACCAGAAAATAATTGGAGCAGTAAGAAGCCAACTCTTTTGGCCATGAATGAAAAGAGATGTTGTTTATTACATTTCCAGATGTATGGAATGTTAGAGAGTGAATGTTGAGCATAGGAACCCAACAACTTTGTGACAACCATTACGAATTCCAGAGAAAAAGTGGGAAGTGGTAACCATGGATTTTATAACTAAATTGCCCAAGACAACAAGGAATCATGATTCAATCATGGTTGTGGTTGATAAATTGACAAAGGTTTCTCATTTTTTTCTTGTAAAAAATACTCATACAATAGCCAATATTGCATAAATTTACATGCAGGAGATTGTTAGGTTGCATGGGATGTCTACGACAATTGTCTCAAACATAGATACAAAGTTTACTTCCAATTTATGGAGGGGATTGTTTAAAGGATTTGGTACAAATATGAACTTTAACACAACATACCATCCACATTTAGATGGGAAGATAGGGAGATTCAACCGAGTAATCGAAGACATGTTGAGAATGTAAGTGATGGATAAACCATCTAAGTGGGAAGATTACTTTCACTTGGTTGAGTTTTCCTATAATAATGGGTATCAAGCTTCATTGAAAATGAGCCCATTTGAAGCATTGTATGGAAGGAAGTGTAATACTCTGGTAAGTTGGGAAAACCCAATAGACAGAGTGGTACTTGGGCCAGAATTGCTCAAGGATACGGAAGACTCGATGGTTAGAATCAAGAAAAATTTAAAGGAAGCTCAAGATAGAAAACAAATTTATGCAGATAAAAACATAATAGCTTGAGAATTTAAAGTGGGGGAGAATGTGCTTTTAAAAGTGAATCCCAACAAGAGTTCTTTGAATTTGGGTAGTTGTACAAAGCTAGCATTCAGATTATGTGGTCCATTTGATATATTGTACAGAATAGGGCTAGTTGCATATATGCTTGCATTGTCTGCTTCTATGAATGTGCATAATGTATTTCATGTCTCTTTGCTAAAAAAATATGTACATGTTCCTAACCATGTTATTGATTGGCATCAAATTCTGGTAGAGACAGAGGGAAATTTTCATGTCCATCCAATGCGAATATTGGACATAAAAGTAAAAATGATTTGGAATAGAGTTATAGAGATGGTAAAAGTCCAATGGACATGCTACAGTCCTGAAGATGCTACATGGGAGAATGAATATGCCATGCAGGAAGAGTACCCACAACTTTTTGAATAATTTTTTATATTTTGTTTATGTTTTGTATATGCACTGAGGACAATGCTAACACAAGGGGGAGGGGATGTAACACCCTGGGTTTTAAGCCCCGTATTATATAATGTATTTTATTGATCCAGGTAGACAACAGTGCCCAATAAATTGAAAGAGGCATGTGTGCCTAGGAAATGTAATGTTTGATCATTATTAATAATAAATACATCACTCATTGCTAGACGGATAAGGACAAGATTTATAGGGGGATATGATTCCACAATCGAGGGGGATTGAGGGGATAAGTATTTATTTTAGACATTATTTACCCAAAAATTTTTTAATGGAGAATAACATTTACATGAGCTTCTTGGGGTGGAGGCCAAGTGGTTCCTTAATTCCAAGAATTACATAAAATCGTGCTTGGTATTTTTGGGGTGTGCTCGTTCTTGTTCTTTTGGTTGATTCTTAGTCAATCATTCACTCACTCATTCAATTGCTCGTTGTTCAAAACTTTAATTATGTTCTCAATCCATTCATTATCTCACCCACTCGTTCTTCATAATTGGTGTCTTGGATTGGGGAAAGGAAATTGAACTGTTGGAGCGGAGCCATGGGTTTTTTGGCTTTAAATATTGCTGGTGTATTTTAGCCATGAATCAAGGCCTAAATGTTTGAGATGATTTGTCCTATGTTCAGGTTTTCTCATAGTTGTGAGTCCTGGGAGTCTCAGTATGGATATTCTAGACCAACTACACTAAAGCCCTGGAAGGAGATGGACAGCCTGAGGGACTATATGGCAGAGAAGGGAATCCATTCTCTTGGGTTGTGCAGGCTAGGTAGAATAGAGTTGGTGTAATTTGGATTGTTTTGGGTGATGAAAATCATGTGAGAGCTTGAGTGTTGACTTGTTTGGGAAGTTGAGTGACACCCTAGAACCTTCCTTTTGGATTCATATACATAGCTCAAGGGTGAAACTATTTTTGAGACATGAAAAAACAATGTGTATGGTTGGGTGGAACGTCCTTGGTCTGCAGCCAGTTGGTGATTCATTCCATTAAAGATAGGTGCTCTTTGTTATGGTTTTATTTGCTTGTGTATTTATTTATCTATGAATTTTTTATCCATAGTATGCATTCTTGATAGTTATTGTTGGGCATGACATATGTCTCATTTATTTATGTGGTAGCATGAATATTTATCTATTCCTATGAATACTTCATGCATTCTTTATTAATTAAAAGTTAGATCTAAAGTTGGTTTTAGTCCAGAGTAGGATGGAAGTGGTGTAGCCGGGCCTGTGGGTGGTTAGGTATGCAATCAACATCCTCATGGTAATTTTTTTTACATGTATTAGCATATCGATTTCTCATTCTAGAGAATCACAATAGACACCAAGAAAGAAGTGAAGGGACTCTTCCCTTTTTCCAACTCCTTCTACACAACCTTGGACTTCCAGTCCAACTAAATTATTTCCGAAGGCCTCTCTTCCTTTACTCATTCATGGATTTAACTGATTTTATACATGTTTGTTCATTTTTTTCCTTTTACCAGTTGTAAGTGTTTCCAAAGCTATTGTTTTAAGGATTAAAACTTTGTTAAACAATTCATAGTTTTAGGGTGAGAAAAGTATTCCTCCTTTTCTACTTCTTTTCTTCTACAATTTACTCTGTGCTAGGATAATCCTTCTCTTTTCCTTGAGCTTCCTTGGTTAGGTTCACATTAACCTTCTTGGATAAATCAACATGCTACAAAAATAATATATTTGTTCACAATAAATTATGAACCTGTGCATTCTGCACATTACCATTTAGTTATCAGAATGGTCAAGGGGGGGGGGGGGGGGGGGGTGCAGAAAAAGAAAAACGAATTGTTGGAGATAGACAAGCATGGTTGTTGGATGTAGTGACCACTGATATATTCCAGCCGTGAATTAGTGTCTGTATTCCCGAGACACATTGGAAGGTGCTAAATGTTTCTCACAGCTGTGAATCATTGGTCTATAGTCAATTGGTGATTAGTTTTAATAAATATAAGTGCTCTTTGTTACGTGTTTCTCTACTTGTATGTTTATTTCCGCCGTGTATTAATTATTGTCTTTGAAATTTATATTTATATTATACATGCTTGTTGGTTATTGCTATGCATGACATATTGTTCATTTATTTTATGTTGTAGCATGAATGTTGAATATTTCATGTGAGTCTTTCATGCTTCTTTATTAAATAATTGTTATCATAATTTTGAAATGAGTTTTGAAGTGAGTTTTGAGGTAGCGTGACCAACTTGTGGGTGGTTGGGAATGTTACAATAAACTACACAAATAATGATATATATTACATATTTAAATGTATTTACATAGATTACATTGTATATAAATAAATTCCATTTTGTAACTCTAGGCTGCATGGGAGGTTTCTACAAGCCCTTCTCTTGAGATGAAGAAAAAATAGTAGAGTCTCTCCTTGTAGACTTTTTTTATTGTTCTGGAGCTACAATAGACACATGTTTTAATTGTTTCTTCGGTATTTAAATTTATTTGCATAGTTTTGTAATGTGTCTTGCAATTTCCTTTGATCTTCTACTTGATTTTTCAACATTTCCACATTCTTCTTATACTTCTTCAACTGCTCATGTTTATTCCTTTCAAGTTCTTCCTTTTTTGTTTTCAGTTGGGATTGCACTTTAGCCAATTTACCCTTGCATTTTTCTACTTTGATCTCAATTTGTTGTTCCCTCAAATATTGTTTCTCCGATCTAGTAGACAAAGTTGACACCACCTTAATTACTTTGGTACTCTGTAATTTCTGTTGCAAATCAACAATTTTAGATTTCAAGTTTTTTATTTCCATGTCACATCCAAAATGTTGTTCCTTTCAGTTCTACAAGAGTTCAGTATTGAGATCTTTATTTTTTTCCTCTCTCTCAACTATCTTTTCCTTCAATGATCCAATCATTGGTGATGGGGCATAAAGATCAACTAGAGAACTCTCTAATGAGAGAACTTCCTAAGACCTCTTATCTTGCATTTGTAGGGACTTCTCCAAGTCAATTGAAGGTATTTATTTTGGTGGAATTTCCTGATTTTTACCTTTACCTTTATCAATACCTTGACTTTTACCTTTATCTTGACCCTTTCCACCTTCTTTACAATACCTTTCTATTTCCTTTTTAAGTTATCTAATCTTATCTTTTGTTGGATTACCCTAACATTTACCTTTACCCTTACCCATACCCTGTCTTTTACCTTTACCTTTACCACCTTCTTCACTGTGTCTTTCTATTTCCTTTTCAAGTTCTCTAATCTTCTCATTTGCATTGACACATGAAATATGTCTCTCTTTCAACTTATTATCTTGTGTAACCATTTGTTTATTCAATTTGGTCACTCTGTTGTTATATTCTTCAATCTGTGATTTATGCTTCTCATGTTCCTCTTTCTCTTTATTTTCAAATTGAAGCCTTAAAATTTCAATAAATGCCTCTTTGTCCTTCAACTTCTTATTTAATTCATCGACAACCAGATTACATATACTTTGCAATGGAGGTATATTAAAAAACTTTGGCCTTTTTGTCAAGTCCTCAAGTTTTCTAATAATGTTTTCATATGTAGCCTTACTATCTGTGAACAATTCCTTGAGATTATGAATCACCTTGAAATATTCCTCTCAAATTATGTATACCTCACTTCTTAATCCATCAATAACATGATCTTTGTTATTTACTATTCTGTTTGATTCGTGTGCTTGTTGCACAATTGTTAATTGCAAATTTGCAATCTTCTTCATGCATTCAATAATATCCTTGTCCTTTAGTTCAAAATTTTCCTTCGAGTTGTTTAGAGAGGAAGAATACTCCATTGCAACTAGTTTGTAATGCATCATTGTATCAAATACCGAGAAAATAAATTTGTCATAAAAAATGTATGTTGGATTATGCACATTTAAACTTGGAGAGGTAGAATTAGCCATAATAGGGACATTATACTCAAGCACTGCCATGTTAGGAGGTATTCTATCAATTGTACTTCCTAAAGTATCAAAAAAATCATCATTGTTTTTTTCCATACAAGTCCATACCTTCCTGCTCCTCACATTCATTCATACATTTATGTAGTTCTAGTAACCCATCAGATTAGTAACTTCACCTATGGAAATTGTATCACAATAGATTTCCACACCATCAACTAGATTCTGTTTAGGTACTTCCTCAATAGTTTTGTTCATTTTTTATCTCCTAATGTAAGTTTTCAGAGGGCTTGTTTGAACACCGGGTCAATATAAATTAATAATTTTATGCAGTTTACCTGAGAAACTAAACTTAATCTTCTTTGTTTTACTTTATTCAAGGGAAAAATGTAATTTTTTAGCCAATAGATGAAGGGAATCTATGGCCATGTCTTCAATGAAATAAATAACTAGCCTCATGTAGTCACAAGATATATCACTCCTATTATATTCATAATTTTCCTAAGGACAAGTTGAATTAAAGATTTGTATAGTCCCTAGGGAACATCCTACATTCTTAAACCTTTCATGGGAATATATACCTTTTGCCCATATAT
Source organism: Picea abies (assembly GCA_900067695.1). Classification (NCBI taxonomy): domain Eukaryota; kingdom Viridiplantae; phylum Streptophyta; class Pinopsida; order Pinales; family Pinaceae; genus Picea; species Picea abies. The sequence goes on along the minus strand of CBVK0100634181.1, from coordinate 14,049 downwards.
TTTACTAGCCATCTCAATCTTTTCTACCTTGTTTTTTTTTTTTTTTTAATTCAAATGTTGTTCCCCCTTTGTGTGGAATTTTCATTGCTCTTACAACCAAATCAACATCTAGGTAAACCCTCTACCCAAATACTTTCAATTCAATAGCTATATCATCATAATTATCTATGACATCATCTATCTCCTCATTTTTAAAATTGAAGGGTCCAAACATAAATTCAGAAACCTCTTCTCTTCCCATGATATTTAGCATACATGTTGTACAATTCTTTGTATCTCTCCATGCATCAACACACTCCTAGAATTTGTTGATAGTGAAATTTTTACCTTGAGAACCCCCTGTTTCAACTATTTCCCCCATGGTAGATGACTTGGTAGGTTTGCACTATGTTGTTGTTAAACTCATTTCACTTGATAATCTACATTATCTCAACATTGAAATCAATGCACCATATCCATTTTTTGGTATAATTTCTTCAATTTATGCACTTAATCATTTTTCGGTGTATCATAACAAAAATCAATGCACTCTATTATTTTTCATTATATCACCATTGAAATCAATGAAATTACTTGATTTATATAAACCATTTTTCACGGTATCATCATTGAAATCAATACACATTATTGTTTTGTGTTACATCAACATTGAGATCGATGCAACTACTTGATTGATCTAAATCGATTTTCACTGTATCATCATTTAACAATGAAAATATTGTTTTTATTTATATCATTACCAAAATCAATGCAACTAATATATGCCTATGCATTATATAACTATTGAAATCAATATAAGTACCCAACTTCTCTAAATCATTTTTCACTATATCAATTAAAATCGATACATCCTATTGTTTTGCATTATATAATGAATGAAATCAATGCAACTACTTGATGAATGTCCAATATATCAATGTTTAAATCAATGCAACTATTTGTTTTTGTTATTCCTTATCACTGAAATCAATGCCTCATATTTATAGCATAAAGAGTGTATGCACCGTATAAGAATTATGCTAACTAAGGTCTTTCATGTTGTAAAATGGGAAGCATTAAAGCAACTAAATTGCAAGAAATTGTTAATTAATGTCAATACTCCATGGAATATCGAGTTTAGTGGATTATGAAGAATCTCTAGAATCAAATCACCACAATTTGAGGTTATAGGTTATATAGTTTGAAAACCAGAATCAAATCACCACAATTTGAGGTTATAGGTTATATAGTTTGAAAACCAACTTCTATAGGCCACTCATCAATACATTAGATTTTTCACCCCTTTGGTTTTTTGTGGCTTACATATTCATGCCATTGGTATTGTTTATTTATTTCAATTGATTATTCTTGGTTGTTTACACATTTGGTTCTTATAGACAGTCAAGTTTTCACGACTTTACCATACTTGTTGTCCAGTGTCCTTATTTGAGAAACACTGATCACAAACTAGGTATTGGAGAAACCTAAAATTCTTTGAGAAGAAACAATTTATAATATTTTCTCCCATAAAATCTACCTCTACCTCTCCCACACTCTCTACAATATGCTTCTCTATTAATAAAGCTACAACCACTATTATTTCTAGTATATCCAGACTTGCCTCTATAGTCTATTCTTCGTGGAGAATTTAATCAAGAGCACTCATACCACTGCCATTTAAATTTACACCATCATAGTGTGTGCTTCCAATAGACTTACCACCACTAGGGCCTCTACCTCCAAGAATAAATATATTGACCACCCATTCCAAATTCATTATAGTTGTCATTATATTGTTCCGTAGCACCAAAAACTCCTCTACCAATCATAGAGAAATAATGGCATTTTCCACCTCCATGGATCCAACCATGATTCCATCCACTATATTAAGAAATATACCATCCTATTATAACTCCATTCTAATAACTTGAGTTGAAAAATTTCCTTCTCTATATATCTTCCATCCATGCCCATGACCTATGTCGCTACTATCTTGTCAAAAATCATCTCCCTCATATTCATCATCTAGTAGTGGCTTTATTTGATTAGTTAGAAATGGTTGATAACCTATAGATTATTGTTTGAGTTGTCTTCTAGATAATGTACTTGTGATAATTGATACATGTCTCGATCAGAAAGTTCTTTCGGATTTATCGCATAGGTTTTTTGATATTCGAAGCACCCATAATTTTATTCATCGTCGCATTGCCCAAGAAACTCATTTCTATATCCATGGCGTCAATAATTTCTAAGTCATGATTGCCAATGGCGTCTCCATGAAATGTGTAGGGCGTTGTGAAAATGTGCATCTCCAAATTGGTGATTACTACCTGAAATCTCATATGTTTGCTATCGACATGGGAAGTTGTGAAATTTCATTGGGTTCAGGCTGACTAAGGAATTTGGGTCCCCTTCTCATGGATTTTAAGGAATTAACCAAGCAATTCGAATAGGATGGCTAACAATATAATTTACAAGGCATCACCGTTGGTTCACCTGAGATCATTAGTTCCCATTGCATGGAAAAGATGCTCAAAAAAGGTCATTATGGCATTATTTCCCAACTCCATGCTAGACAAGAAACTGAGACACCCTCTGTGCTGCAAGACCTCCAATCCATCCTCTCTAAACATCAAGTGGTATTTTCCACCCCCTAGGGACTCCCTCCTTCCCATGGTGTTCATGATCATTCCATTCCCCTTGTACCAAGAAGCCTTCCTCCTAATATACATCCCTATCGTCACCCCTTTTCCCAAACAAATTAAATTGAGAAAATGGTTCAAGAACTGCTTAATGCAAGTGTTATCCGCCCTAGTATGAGCCCCTACTCTTCTCCTGTGGTCATGGTATTGAAGAAAGAAGGTTATTGGCGCATGTGTCATGACTTTCACGCCCTCAAAAAACTCACCATTAAATACAAATTTCTCATTCCTGTCATTGATGACCTCTTGAATGAATTGAGTGGTCCCCATTTCTTTACTAAACTTGATCTTCATTATGGCTACCACCAGATACATATGAAAAAGGAAAATATTCCTAAGACTTCCTTTAGAACTCATGAGGGCCACTATGAGTTTTTGGTCATTCCCTTTGGCTTGTGTAATGCCACCTTCACCTTCCAAAGCCTCATGAATCATGTCTTCTGTCCTTTTCTTCGTCATTTTGTATCATTTTTCATTGATGATATCCTCATCTATAGAAAAACCTAGACAAACCATCTTGCTCATGTGGATCGCATTCTCCATCTACTCTCTCAACACCAACTTTTCCTGAAACAGTCTAAATTTTCTTTTGGCACCTCAGAAGTTGAGTACTTGGGTCATCTTGTTGGCAAGGACAATGTTAAGGTGGATCATAAAAATATTGAATCTATGCAAGACTAGCCTCACCCAAAGACTCTCAAAATCTTGTGTGGATTTCTGGGCTTAACAGGTTATTATCGCAAGTTTGTTAAGAATTATGGAAAGATTGTGGCACCTCTCACTGCACTCCTTAAAAATAATTCTTTCACTTGGACTCCAACAACTACTCAGTGTTTTCAAACCTTGAAGATGGCCATGTGCACCACTACAGTCCTGACCCTTCCTGATTTCACAAAGACCTTTTTCCTAGAATGTGATGCTTCAAGGAAAGGAATTGGCATTGTCCGTATGCAAGAGGGTCGGCCTTTGGCATTTACCAATAAACAACTGTTTGAACAAAATTTGGGCAAATAAATCTATGAAAAATAAATGTTGGCTATTCTGCATGCTATTTATCTGTGATGCCCTTATCTATTGGGGAAATGCTTCCAAATTAAGACAGATCATCAAAGCCTCAAGTATTTTTTCGAACAGCGCATTTCCCCCCTAGAGCAACAAAAATGGGTGACTAATATATTTGGATATGATTATGAGATCATTTACAAGAAAGACAAAGAAAATGTGGTTGTGGATGGACTTTAATGAAAATATGAAGATGAACAATCCCTTTTTTCTCTCTCCTTCATTGTACAAGATTGGCTCCAAGTCGCTTGCCAAGAATGGCTACATGATCCCATAAGTTCGCATCTAATACAACAATTGCAATCCAATTCTCCAGTTTCCCCAGGGTACTCTTGACTCCATGATGAGATTCAATACAAAGGTCGTGTGTATTTAAGTAAACAATCAAAACTTAAATCCATGGTACTTTTTGAGCTTCATGCTACACCCATAGTTGGTCACCTCGGGTTTACGAAAACCTATGACAGGTTCAAACATTCTTTTTTTTGGGATGGTATGAAATAAAATGTTCGTAATTTTGTAGTTGAATGTGATGTGTCAACGCAACAATATCGAAATAGTCAAATCTTTTGGCACACTACAACTGCTGCTGATTCCACCTGCTATTTGGAGGGATAGATCTATGGATTGTATTACAAGCTTACCTAAATCAGGAAATAAATCATCGGGGTGGTAGTTGATATCCTTTCCAAGTATGGTAATTTTTTTTTCTCTTCAACACCCATTTACAACATCCACTGTGGCTCAACTTTTCATGGATCAGGTCTTCAAGCTTCATGGCATGCCACATTCTATTGTTTCTGATCATGACCCAACTTTCACCACCAATTTTTGGCAAGAACTATTCAAGCTACAAGGCACCCAACTGCATCTCAACACAACTTATCATCCCCAGACTGATGGTCAAACTAAAGTTGTCAACAAGTGTTTGGAAACATATTTGAGGTGTTTTGCATCAAAAAATCAAAATCAGTAGGCTCAATGATTACCCCTAGCTAAATCGTGGTACAACACTTCATACCATACAGCTACCTGCATGACTCCTTTTGAATCAGTATATGGACAAATGCCACCTTCAGTTCTCACATATTTACCACATCTCTCGAAGGTCCAAGTGATTGACCAAACACTTACAGATTGAGAGGCTACTCTCCGTACCCTCAAAGATAATTTGTTCATGGCCCAAAATCGCATGAAGAAACACGCATATCAAGGTCACTTTGAACATCAATTTGCATAAGAGGATCAGGTGTTTCCTCGATTGCAACCTTAAAAGAACAATTCCCTCAAGGATGACCATTTTCAGAAGTTGGCGCCCAAATTTTATGGTCCTTATACCATTCTAAATCATGTGGGACAAGTGGCCTATTAGTTATCTTTGCCCAATCATTCTAAGCCACATCCTATTTTTCATGTTTCATTCTTAAATAAGGTGATTGGAACCAAGTTCCAAACTCAAACTAACCTTCCCGAGTTGGACGAAGAAGGATACATTTGGCTACAACCACAATCAGTTTTGGACCAGTGTGAGTGTCGCCTACATCAACGAAGCATCAAGGAAGTGTCAGTCCAGTGGAAAGATACAACTCCAGTAGATGCCACCTGGGAACCAACTACCATTCTACAGTAATTTCCACATCTCAGGCCTTGAGGACAAGATTTTTTTTAAGGGGGAGGACATGTTAAGGACCTAAACCCTCACATAGGTAGAACAATATATTCATATGTAATAAAGGTCAATATTAATAAGGCCTTGCAATAAAGTAGAATAATTCGAATGTAAGAAGACCTAATAGAATCTTCCGCTTCTAGAAGGATCTTCCTCTAGATGGTTCTTTTGATATACATATTTAGTATAAATAGGAGTCGAGGGTATGAGAACCCTATCTTGGATATTATTGTAATAGATCTCTACTCAACTGGAGGTTTCCCCATCGAAGAGGTAAGTGAACATTTTTCTCAGAATCAAAGTGTTATTTCTGGTGTTATTTTGATATCACTTCAGTGTTATTGTGGTGTTGTTCTGGTTATATTGTTGTATATCTTCCATTTCTAGAATTTTATTTATGTTCTCCATAATTTTATATCTAGAATATTACAGGTCTTAATATGAGTCTTCATATCAAGCAACCTTATAATGAATTAAATCCATGCAATCAAGCATATACAAACATAGCTAAACATTCATCATGCAAGCTCATTGCTTGCACCTCTTCCATGTCATTCATACACATGGACATATCAGACTTCTAGATCCTTCTCCTAAGGATGTTACTTCCATTCTTATGACAAGTCTCCTAGAGATACTCAACACTGAGCTTCCCTCTCTATTGAGATCTTGCAGTCATTCACATGATATCCACATGGAAAGTTTAATAGACATAATCATAACTATGTCTCCATTTCCATATCACAACAACCAACAAGAAGGAATTCTTGCCTCGGCTACTATAAAATTATTCAACAACCTAGAAATACCATCTGGGCAATTCCAACAATGCCCAAGGCAAGAAGACAACATATCAAGCTTATTTTTCATGCCTTAAACCATTTTTGGTTAATGGACCTTTTTATCAAGGGAATCCTTGTCTATATTCCCTCTCAATAATATTTGAGCATAGAAAGATGTAACTTTTATGGATACCACCCACCTTTGGATGTCAACCCGACCCATTGATCATTTAGAAGTTCCCCAACACTTCCTTTACTAGATTTGGGATTAAAATTTCATTAACCATTCTAACTTTATCCTCATGGTGTAATACACAATCAATATCATCAACATTTTACTTCTGTTGCTATAATCAAATCATCACTAACCATATGATATATGACATCACCATATTTTACATCCAATGACAAACTATAATAAGTCTATATGCACTAATAATTTTACCCATTCCTACAGTGCAAGCGTATTCCACTTGCTTACCTCTTGCATTCTCATGCATAGCCACACCCTTTAAGTTGATAGGGATATACACCCCCTTAGCACAACCATGAGCCTTTGAACTTGCTCATGTCACTTCACTTCTTCCATAAGGGTTATTCTCAGCCCATAGGACTCCTTTTTACTCTACAAAAAGAGATTATCCCAATAGAAGGTTTTCAGCTATGATAGGTCAAGTAAGATGGTGTCACATATTTCCATAAGGCCACTAGACATGCAGAATTATACTCACAAGGCCAAGTCTCTTATTTAAAAAACAAATGTAATTAATAGAGGCTTCATAAGCTCACATTTTCATACAACCTTTCCACCTCTTCATTCCCTTCACATCCAAGTATTTATATTAGTGCTTATCAACATAGTACCACTCCTATAGGAGTAATTATCATTCTACCAAAGTAACAATATGCTCCCTCTACTGCACATTTTCCTCTAACTTTTCTATTGTAATAATTTTCAAAAATGAAACCTCAACCAAGGGGCTTGTGCAGATAACCGATAAACTTATCCAACGAAGGGGAAATTTTATAATAGGATTATTTTGGCCTTGTTATATAGTCATGTGGATGACTTCTAGCCCATCCAAGCCTAGTGTTTAAATCTTAATCTGATAGATAGGGTAGGGTAGGGTGCCCTCCCCCTTAAAGTTTTCTTAAGAAAATAAATTTATTTGACTCTTTTGTGAATCCAACCAGGCGAATTTTTCTTTCTTTCTCTAATTCCACTGTCTCACACACCCAACCCCCTAAGTAGCCCTTTTAAGGTATGGGGGTATAAATTTTCCTCTTTCTTACAACTCCCTAAATTCCTAAGATGAGGATGTCATCGTCTTGTGCTCACTTAGATATTTCAAATGACTATGACCTTGTCCAAAACCAAGTTTTGGTTCGAGAGTTAAGGAATTACAAATTTTTCGGGAAATTTTTGGAAAATGGTCATCCCCTTCACAATGTGGCATACATGTGGTTTCATCTATTTCATACTTTCCAAACTGACACTTTTATTTCCCAGGTCATTGCGCTCTAAAAATGACGTGGCCCCTAGAGGAGTGGTTATAGGGAATGTTCCCTAGGCCTTTGTGAATATTGGGCCTTTGGCCCTTCGTCATTCCTTTACATGTCTGAAAATGTCCTTGGAGAATCGAAATATTGGAGTCTCTTTCCTCTTTAGAACCTATGGTGGAGCTCAATCCACCCTTAAATCTAACGGATGATATTCACCCACACCTAACACATATTTTAGACACAAAAAGAAGGTTCCTACACTTAATTCATGACCAATATCACAATGCCATGTGGAACTGTCCAAGAAAGACACATCACCATGGAATACGTGGGCCCGTCCAATCGGAGTTGGATGCTACAACAACGTAACTTTGACACTTCAACATTTAAAACATCCTCTTATATCCTTGAATCTCCTGGAGTCCTGTATTTTTGAAGTTTCGAAGGTCCAGAATTCCCCCGATGTACTCCATCCTTTGGCCTTCAAGATATTCTTACCCCTTGTACCTTATCTTTCCCAAAGTAAGAATTCCTTGTAGTGTTTATTTTTTCCTTCCACTAGTAGATCGAATAGCTAAGAAAGGGTCCCAATGGACCCTCACATCAATGGCTCACATCGCTCCCAATTTCCTCCTCACAATCTAACGATTGGTGGGATTTCTTCACTTCGGGGTTTCACGACTTTGCATCCCTTAGAGTCCTTAACCCAATAATTCCCTGAAGGGTTACCTACTGAAGAGGTCATAATAAAGGGATGAATTTTTGTTGTTGATTTATGGTAGTGCTTACTCTATCCTTCCACTATAATCTGTCTAACAGTCGAGAAGGGTCCTGAAGGATACTTAGATCTATGACCCACATTACTTCTTGACTTTGGAATTCATGGATTCCATCTGCTTAACATCTTTTTACTCCTGTAGTGGTTCAATGACAAATTACCATAGCACTCACCAATCCAATCAACGACTAAGTTTGATTGCTCAATCTAATGGTTCTCATAGTGGTTGAAATGTAAATGGACGGCTATGATAGCACACTAATTTTTACAAAGGTTCTTCTCTATGCAATACCCTACTCCACCCATTCGAAACCATATTTTTACAAGTGTCCCTTCCATGACACCTTGGAAACCAAGTTGGCATAGTCCCTCATTATGGCATCACTCTTTCTATCTCTCTCGGGTACATTGTAGTTGAAGTCATGGAACCAGGGCCTGGATTTGGGTCACTTCGAGTTACAATACTCGACCATGTCGCTATAGCTTATGTATGGACTTAACAGTCCTACATCCTTAAGAAACTTCTTCTTTTCGGGTTATTAACCTATTTTCCTCGGGTCCTTGTGCATTTAACAGGATCCTCAAGTCTTGGAGACCCTACTTTCTCCAAACCAGAGAATATCCTATATTTGATGGCCTCCTATGGCCTTCTAAATTCCATTACCACAACATTACATCCCTTCCAGGGATCATCAATCATTTCCTATGGTTATAATTTCCTTTCTCTTTAACCATTACTACATCAAATTACACATTTACCTTTATTTATATACCTCTATTCCTTATGTACATAAAAATCATAGATAGAGGTTTATTTTCATTGTCTCATAATATTAAAATATAATTATATTCAACTTTGCAAGGCATGCACCAAAATTCTCATCCTACAATCACACGAATGCAGGAGTTTACAAATGAAAACAAGCATTTTTACCATTAATCATGCAATGCACATCTCTAACACAATAAAAAATTCAAATCACGCATTTCAATTAAATTACATAGAATATGTGAAAGACTTATCTGTATTGTAATTTAGAGCTACGAAATTGATTGTGGGTGTTTTCCTTTCCACCCAACTGTAGGCTCAGATGCATTCACTCTTAGTACTCTAGCCACCTCTGTTCCAAACCATGATATCAATTGGGAGTTCTCTCTTTTCCTCAGGTAGTTTGCAAAATCTTGGAGGTCACTCTCCTTCTCACTACTCTTGGTGAATATTTTTCCTTAGGTCCCACCTAGCCCAGGCCTATTCAAGGTTTTTTAGGTGGCTTCCCAACATCAACCCCGTGGCCTTCTTTATTTGGACATGGTTGGGTCTCTGGCCTATAAGGCCAATCAAAAGAAAGTCATTGGTCTTCCAATATCCACTTCTCTGGAAACACTAGAAGTATTCCTTCTTCCAATTGAGCTTAGGTCCTCCACAAGGTTTATTAGATGCCTTCCCAGTTGGATTTTTTTCTAACTAGCATCAATCCCCCAACCCTCTTTTTCTCCATTCTGGGCTTCATGTCTTTTGTGTTCCAAATAATAACTCTTCCACGAGTTCTATGATATTTTTCCAAGCCTCCTTCTAGGAATGGTATTCTTCTCACCTCCATAACTCTCTTATTTTATCCCCTCTTTTTATCTCTTTTCCTATCTTCCTTTTTGTATTATCTTGAATGCTTCACCCCCAAAGAAGGTTCTAGACCTATCATATTCCTTCTACCTAAAGGAACTCAGGTCAATCTGGGCCTACAGGAAGATTACAGTCTATGGTACTTTGGGATGAAATTTTTATGTCTTCTCAACCATGCCCTCCATGCTTCCATTCATTGGGGCAGTTGGTTTTTCAACCACCAATCCTTTTCTCATTAATTGATTTTTCCTTGGGATTAGGATGAGGCTTATTATTCTAGGTCAAATATTTCAACAAATAGGATTGAGTCATAGTGGCACGATGAACCCTCTCTATGGGTTTCCTCAGTCTTTCATCTAGTGGTATCATCTCCAGTACTTCAAGGCTTCATCCCCATAGTCAGTTGTTGGAAATCTAAACAATAAAAAAATTACATTATTCACATGCCATGGCATGGTAATCATAAGTAATGATTAATTACAAGTGGGGGAAACATGGGTGTTACACCTTGGTAGATTTGTTTCCCTTTTGAATGTAGATTATGTGAATTTTGTGGGAACCTGCACCCCTCCTCAGTGATTTGGAAATTTATACAAGTCCTCTTTTAGAGATGTTGCGAAGTCTTATTCTAATCATTTAATGGTTTAGGAAGCTCCAACTATCTCTATTCTGATGGTGAAATATGTTGTATCTAAGACAACGATCTATAGTTCAAATGCTATGATATGTTGATTCATCAGTTTGTGTTCAGGTCTTATTGACTTCCACAAATGGATTTCATATTTTTTGCAACCTAATATTAAAGGACAAGATTTTATTTTCCCATGTGCAAAAGAATTTTCCATTGTGATGTTTGAGAATGTTGAAGATAGAAGTTTGATTTTAAATTTAGGTCCCTGGTTCTAGGGAAAATATGGTTTATGCATAAAACCTTGGACTCCTTATTTTGATCTAATGAAAGATACCTTATCCTTGGATAAGTTTTTGGAAATAATTCCAAATTTTGCTTTGTACCATTTTGTTTTACCCTGTCTTAGATCTATCAAAAATTATCTTGGGAAATTCCACTATAGAAGTGAGGAAAAAAAATTATACTATCACCACATATGCTCGAACATGTGTGGAAATTGACTTTATAAAAGGGTTTTCATCTTAAATAATCCTAACAAATGAAAACTCATCCTCATCTCAAAACATAGATTATGGGAATGTATATTTTCAATACAATTTTTTTTTTTTTGAAATCGGACATAAGGAAACTCATTGCCTGAAAAGAACAAGGCAAGCCAGGAAAACCAACGTAAGTCAACTTGGTGAGTTAGTGCCAAGGAAGAACACTGAATGACTAGAAAGGTTAAGAAAGATTCCCTAGATCTACCCATGGATGATACTGAATCAAAATCAGAAGAAATCAGTGACACCCTTTATAATAAGGAAGATGTGGATCCACATGATCATGTGAAAGAGGAAGTTGTTATTCCCCTAGATATTGACAAGGAAGAATCCAAAGAGCATGATGTGGCACCACAGGATTCGGTGGAAATGGATTATAATATTCTCTCATATTTGTGTTAAAGGGTGAGCTAGATGGAAAAAATGGAGGAAGTGGAGAACCTTGAAAAACCATAACCTCTATATCAAGGAAATAAGGGATTGGAAGGAAAGGCACTGAATTTATTGAAAATAAAAGAATCTTGGTGAAGAACTTAATTGTGCAACCTACATCCAAAAAATATCTCCCCATATATTTTTCAAGGATAAGACCCCCTTCGAGGCTTGTAGTAGACTCAAACCGGAAGTGAACCACTTCTATATTTTCAATTCATGTGCACGGGCCAGGATTCCCTCTCAAAAGAGGAAGGCATTTGATCCACAAAACAAAGAGTGTATCTTAGTTGGATACCCTGACTGTGTGAAGTGATACAAAATCATTAATATTTCATTAGACTGGATCATCATTGAGTGTAGTGTCCAATTCGATGAAAGTGTCTCACATGTACCTCAACAACCGCATGTAGACACTTTTGTTCTTCCACTTGTCAGAGATTGTGAGAATGCACATGCTGACTATTCTTCAGATGATATTTTTTATTTAGAGGATTCATATGATCTATATATAGAGTTAGTATAGTCAGATGTAGAGGCATTTCATGCATATGTAGATGCATAGCAATACTAAAATCCCAAGTGGGCCAAGACTACTCTTCAGGATGCAGGATATCTTGTTGGGGATCCAGCTAATACCAGGAGGACTCGATATTATTTCAAGGAGTCTCCTCTTTCACTCACTACTATTGAACCGATGCCACCTAGGCATAATTTATTAGTTCAATATTCAAATCCATAGTCTTATGGTGGGGCTGCTAGAAATCCATTTTGTGAATCTTCCATGTAGGAGGAGTACAAATCCCTCCTCTAGAACTAGACTTGGGATCTAGTTCCTCTTCCTTTAGGAAGGAAACTTGTAGGTGAAAATGGGTCTACAAGACTAAGAGCACAACAAATGGATATGTTAGTATATACAAAGCCAAGATAGTTTCCAAAGGCTTTCAGCAGGTGCATGGCATTGACTATGATGATACCTTCACTCCAGTAGTGAAGATGGATTACATACATTTTAAACTTTCCATTGCAGTATCCAAGGAATGGGAATTACTTCATATGGATGTGAATAATTCATTTCCTTACAACGATCTCTCTGAGGAGATCTATATGGAGCATCCCTAGGGATTTATGCAAGATTCATATTTGGTATGTTAATTGAAGAAGTCTCTTTATGGACTAAAGCAGGATCCAAGGGCATGGTATGCCAAGATGGACTCCTATATGTTGTCATGGAACTTTGTACGTTGTAATTTAGACCTGAATTTTTACATGCTCAGGATGATCGATTCATTTCTACTCTTAGTTTTGTATGTTGATTATTTGTTGATCACTGGTTGCTCAACTTTAGTGATTGTTATAGTCAAGAGAATTTTGAATGAAAGGTTATTTATGATAGACATATATCCACTACATTTCTTCCTTGTACTCGATATTAGTTAGGATGCATCATCCATCAAACTGTCTCGGAGCAAGTATGCATGAGATCTACTTGAGAGATTTCACATGAAAGACTGCAATTTTTCCCTGAATTCTTTCCTATCATAAGTTATACGTGAGGATGGTGGGGACACTTCACTAGTTGACAAAACATTGTACAGACAACTAGTGCAGATTTTTTTGTATCTCACACACTCTAGACCATACCTCTCCTATGTAGTTCGAGAAATCTCCAAGTTCATGTTGGAGTTGCATGAGCTACAATGGAAGGTTACAAAGCATATCCTTCAATACGTAAAGGGAACCATCACCTTTGGGATTCACTATGCAACAGACTCTACATTGGACCTCATCAGGTTCACTGATTCTTACTGGGTTGGTGATAGCGTTGAACACAAGTCCACATATGGTTACTCAATTAGTCTTAGTTCTAGACCTATATGTTGGTCAAGTAAGAAGTAGGATTCTATTGATCTATCTTTAGCTGAGGAAGAGTACAACAGGGTAGTTAACATAACCATTCAGGCTATGTGGCTACAACATTTTCTCACTGAGTTGGGCATTTATAACCATTCAGGCTATGTGGCTACAACATTTTCTCACTGAGTTGGGCATTTATTTTCATCGGACGATCGTCATATAGTGTGACAACCATAGCACTTAGAATTTTTGCAGAGATCCATTTTAGAGGAAACATATGAATCACATAGAGATCCGCATGCACTACATATGGGACTTACTACATCAGGGGATCATCGACCTATAGTTATATCCTTCAACAGAACATAATGCATACATCATCACCAATACCTTCACTGAGCATAATTTCCATTCTCTGCACATTTTTCTTGGAGTGAAGGACGCAATTTCTTAGCATCTGTCAGTTCTTTTTTTTACATACATTGTACTTT
>CBVK0100634180.1:0-22599 GCA_900067695.1 Picea abies | reverse complement strand
TGTAGGAATTGTTTTTTTTTTTTTTTGCATATTTTGTTTTCTTAGAAGAAAAAAGAGGGCCTCGACATTCCAGAAAATTTATGTATATTTATGTGAATTTTTTTAAGAAACAGTTTATATATATTATTTCCTCTCATAAAATTACCCAATTTAAAAAAAAAAATCATCCAAAATAGAGTTCGGGAAGTCAAGATATAGACATTTTAAAATATGCAATTTTTAGGGTTTTTTCCGCAGACAACGGTGTAATTTTTTTATTTCTGTAGAAGATGGAGGCTTAATTTTCCCAAAAAAATTACATATCTGAGTCCCTCTCACAATTTCACCCAATTTAAAATAAAATCATCTGAATCAGAGTTCCACAAGCGAAGATATCATTCATTGAAAATCAGTTATTTTTTGGGGTTTTTCGTGACGGTGGAGGGACTGTAAAGTTCATAACTTTTCAAAGGGTGCTCAGATTGCTACCAGATTAGTGTCATTGGATAAATCATTTTAAGAGATTTGTTTTGATATATTTTATGTGGTGTTTCCAATGTATTTTCACACTCAAACCCTCAAGGAAATTCTACACACAATTTCTCAAATGCATAACATATTGCATAAATTTAAAGAATATGTCAAGGATGATTTTCGTAGTATTCATAAGTCCTTCATGAGTGTGAAGGAGAAATGTACTTTGATGAAAATCATGAATGAATATCATCAAGAAGTGTATTCTTGGTTCTATAGCGGGAAAACCCCTCTACGGACTACACCAAGGGTCTAAAGTGTAGGCAGAGAAAACCATCTAAAGTCTCCTACTTTTAATCACTATCCCAACATTACCCCACAATCATACATAAAAAAACAAGAGAGAGGGATCTAGTAGGCCTACCTTAAAATCTACATTCAGTGTCGATCCCTTTGTGCTTAGTTGTTTCCTGACTACAAATCTCCTCACAAGGCTGACCTCCAATCATCAAAAGACAAATAAGAAACTACAAGCATGCCTTCTACATATGGATTAGTGGGTTAGACATCATAAACAAGAAATGTAAACAACTCATATAATTTTAAGACATCATTTTTTTGGACGAAAAAATTACTTCTTTATATTAATCTCACAAAAACTCACTTACAACATGAGACCGACACTGCTCCTCGAACTTGGTCCTGGGCTCCTCTTCACCATGCACCAATTGCTTCCATGTCTTCTTCTCCTCTTTAGTTCTGTCTTATGGAAATGGTAAATGGATTTGCAATTGGGGCAAAGGGGGGATTGATAAAATGGGTAGAGTTTCTTTGATCTCACGCTTCCCCTTGCAATAGGACCCCAACCTCCTCTTTTATAGGCCAAAAGGGATGGTAATGGCTGGGGTGACTAGATATGGGGAGTCAAATGGTTAAGTAACGGACCAAAAACCAATATCCTATGAAATTTTCCACTTTTCATGATATTATATGAGTGTACGTGGGTTGTAGTGGGTTAGGATGCATGTGTACATGGACAATAGTGGTGCAGGTCACATACACCTTTAAAGAAATGGTTTTTTGAAGAGCTTGTTTAGTGATGGCTCGGAAAATATAGGAAGTTAGATAGCCTGATGCCAAGTATGCATGTCTGGTGCAATTTAGGGTTATAATAGATTCCCCCTAATTTGTGAGGTCAGAAGAGAATCTGATGGCCAAAATACATTACAAATATTCACCACTGTACAACGCGAGTGAGCCCAGGGATCGGAGTTCAGGAGATGCCATCTGTAAAAATAACATTTTTTCTCACCAAGGTGGGCATACCCATGCTCGGGATGAAATAAAATCATGGTTTCTAATCAAATACATTCTAGATCCATGTCATATAACCATATAAAGTGTAGCCTTGAGTACTACACAATGGATCTACATCTCAAAAATACAAATATATACATGTATAGTATCCATCTTTGAGAAGCCAATGATGCCCGATGCTTGGAGATGAGGTCTTCAGAGCTCGAGAAACAACTTCAAAATATTCAAAACTCATGTAGGATTGTAATATGAGTGTACGAATTCACTACCCATAGGTCTTTGACAACTCCCCGAGAACAGACAAGAGGATCTTGATGATCAAACATATAACTTCATTGATTTTGAGCAAGGAATTGATTGGTATTTCAAGGTGGTCGAGCATGAGGACAAGAGACAAATTGTAGAATAGCCAAATCAGGTTTAGTAAGACTTCCCTTGGACAAAAGAATGACAAAAGATGAGACTCGGGGAGCATGGAATTGACACAAGTTCATGATGCGGGAAGGAATGCAAACTCTCCAAATGTTTAGAAGGGTAACCAAATGAAGGAGGACACAACTCTATGTAGCGAGAAAAACTTCATAAGGTCATATTGAATACTAGATCTTGACAAACAAATGGAAGGATGTGTTTTTTCAAGGGTGACTCATTGTGTTGTCAACAAAAAGAAAATACTTTTCCCTTCCTCTTTTTGGGGTATATTTGATTTTTTTTGTCTTTTTCAATAATCTTGGCAAGTTTGAAAAAGAATAAAGAATGCTACGTTACAAAAGAGGATCGAGTGTCACAGACATACTAGTTCCAAGAACAAGTAACACATTGATGCTCAAAGCAAGGGGACATATGCAGGAAAAGGACACTCGGGAAAGATCCTCCATGGGTCAAGGTGTCAAGACGCAGAGGCAAAGTGCTACAAGGCTTCCATATAAGGCATGCTTTATATGGTTCAGTTAAGAGAAACATGGATCTGACATTAGGCCAAAGATGTAGGAATGCAAATGCGATTAATAAGACATAATGATAACGTCATTCGATGTAATTTTAACGAGCCTAGAGAAGGTAAGATCGACAATTTTTCATCTTTAGGGAATCTGTAAAAAACATAAAAGGATACTCCACTGGGGTACCTTTTTCGAAGGTAGTCTAGTCGCCTCGAAAAAGGGGTAAACTAGCACCAAGAAGACGTCTATTCAAAATCATTTTAATGAGTGTGATAAAGAAAATATCACTCAAAAATCTTTTCATTTTTAAGGAGTTTGAAAAGAGATTAACTATGGACTCCACCAGGGATGTTATTTTGGACCAATTTAATGAGTGTGAAGAAATGAGGTCACTCTGCCATCTTCTCAATTTTAGGGAGTCTTAAAAGAGATTAACTATGGACTCCATGGGGGGTTCCTTTTTTGTAAGTTTAGTCCCTTAGGCCCAAAAAAGGGTTTAATATATACCTGAGAATACTCTTCTAGAGAACCAAATCTCTTAGAGTATAACTTTTTTCGTACTTTTTACCATCCTGACCGAAAAAGGGGTAAACTACTGTCGGACAGATGTGCCTTCAAATTTCAGTTTAGTGAGCATGAAGGGCCACAAGATAGCTCGACAATCTTTTCATGTTTAGAGGGTCTAAAAAGGGCTTAAAAGAAGACCTGATGTGTTTTTGGATTCCTGAGGGTGAGGTCAGGAGTGATAATGAATCATGAAAATGAGGCTCAAACTCGTAATCAGGAAAAACTAATAAGGACTCCCAAGCCTATAGTCATTAGTGACGACATGGACACCAAAATGAAACTAGGATCTACCTAGAGCATCCATGTGAAGGTAGGATCTACCACTGAATTACGACACTTTTAGAGTAGGATTGAGGGTTCTGTGTCGCAATTCGGTGGGATCGATCCTATGGAAAAGAGAAAAATACAACGAGGTGAAACAAGTGGAGGTGGCATCCTATCTTACATGCACAAAGTTGAAATAAGACTTTTTACCAAAAGAACTTTAAAAATGACCCAGCTCTCAAAAATCTTCTCAATGCCCAAAGTAACATTTATCATAACATCCCCTGAGAAACTCAAGAACCATAGTAAACGATTTTCAAGCTAGAAAAAATGGCAAAAAGGTCCAAGAAATGACAAAAAGGAGCCAAAAAAGTCTGTAAATAGAAAGTTGGCTGCTCATTATCACCATTGTAAATTGAGAATTGACCAAAAGTCAAAAAACACCCCTTTGCTGAAATAGTTGATTTTGGGAGCTTCAATGGATGAAACAAACTTCCTTTTGGACCAAGTAAGTACAAACCAACCCCTCTTGCAATCCCATTCCTCAATTTTGTATTTGTTTTTTTTTTGGGGGTGTCACTTACCTTTAAATAGATTAGCCCTGTGTGTACGTGGGTTGTACAAGCACAACCCGCGTGTACACGTGGGAAAAAGATAAACTGCCTACATGCACATGTGACTGTCCCCAAGATAGTGCGTGTACACCCTCAAATAAGTGGAAAAAAATGGAAATGCAAGAGTTAACTCTCCATTCATTTTCTTTTGCAGGATGTATGTGCATTGGAGAGAGAGGGAGCATGAGGAAATTGATTTTTTGGTCTCCGAGGACCCTTCTTCTATCGTTGTTTTGTCGCAATGCGGGTTGCTAAAGTTATTCCAATGCTTGTTTATGAGGGCCCAGGTTGCTAAATGAATTTACAGATTACTAGCATCCTGATGTAGATGTTGGGTATGGGTTATATTCTTTGCATGTGTGTGTGTGTGGGTGCGTCAGATACGACGACTGCGTCTGACGATCCCTTCACCTAGGGCTCTGCTATGTGCGCCAGGATATTTCCTATGGGGGTCCCAGGGGGGGGCAGGTATGCCCCCCCCTGGTTACGTGGAGCGTTCGGCACCGGGCGGTAGCCTGGGGCAACGCCCCGAAATTTTTTTTTTAGGCGGTTTTTTGCTATTTTTAGCGGATTTTGATATTTTTAGATGATTTGTAAATTAATCCTGGATTAAGGGATTAGGGTTTTGGTATCTACAAAATACCTAAAAACATTGTATATATTGTATGGCGAATGGTGAAATTCGATATAATGAAAAAGAAAGGTTTTCCCGGTTGAGGGTTTCGGGTAAAGATCTCTGTGTATTCTGTGTATGAGCCATTGATTAATTTCTGTATTTCTTAAGAATATATATGCATTGATTTACTTCGCAGGTTTAAAACTTATAGTAGAGGAATTCATTCTTGAGGGACAATCATTGACTCCAACGACTAAGGACATTTACTTCCTAACTGATCTCTCGAGGAGAGGGGATCCAATCAACTTGCACACTTTTCCCGCTGGGCCTCACAACATTGAGGAGTTGATTGGACTCCATTGCGAGGCTGGTACTAAGAAAGTAGGTTCTCAGGTGCCTATACATAAGATCAAAAACCTATCACTCAAAGTGATAGTTCTACTTATTGGGCAAATCATTAGATCCGCAACTTTACATCAGGGTTCCCAGGTGCACATGCATTGTGCAGTACAGTGCTTAAATGCATAGATTTTCGACTGGAGTACCACCATGCTAGATTGCATGAAGAGACAGCTAGCAGAGTGTTGGATACGGGAGCACCAAAACTTTGGGTTTGGGACCATTTTGTGCTCCTTTTTCTTCTAGAGGGTACCTAGTCTGAGTCCTCGAGAGACTATACGAGGGCACGAGGCCTCTCTCTCAGTGCTATGCAGATGGGAGACATTGTTTCCATGACAGGGGGAGGGAGGACCGTCTAGTCCTTTGATGGGAAGTTTTTTGACTAGTGGTCATGATTGATTTTGGCAATAGAGGACTACCTCTATGCCAAGATCAATTTTTCTAGAGATCCTAACATGCGAGTACCTCCCGGAGTGGAGCGAGGAGAGATGGGTAAGTTTTTTTTTCAAAGTTATTTAATTTTTATGTATTTATATATATATATCATATTTTTTGTATACCAGAGTATCTGACACTTACATATCTTTTATGTATAGATGTGGGACCATTGCATCCAACATAATTTTCAAGGACTAGGTGGCATCCTCGACCAGAGGCAGGACCAGCTGGAGCTGCCGAACCAACAACTACAGCAGGGGGGGCTCCAACCAGAGAAGCCGAGAGATTATTGATACAGGTAGATTGGAACCTTACTGCGCTCACTCATACAATCCCTATGGTGGAGATCGAGGATCTCCTACCGTCGATGCAACCTCACGTAGATGGGGTGCCACGGACCTAGGTCTAGCTCTTTCAGCATTTACCAAACTCTGTTATTCACTACGGAAGGGCCAACAAGACCTGCCCTTAGCTAGGCTAGACTACTTACATGCGGAGAGAACCTTTTGTATATTTTTGAGGGCATAAGCCCTGTGAATCTGACTCGACATATTTTTGAGGCACTTGCGTCCACCCATATACTTTGATATTTTATTATATATATATGGATATTTTTCATCTTTTTATGTATTATGGATTACATCTATTTTACAAATGTATTTACATGTGCGTGTGTGTGATTTTTCTTACATGTGTGCAATATGCCAATCTAATACATGATTATCTAGAGTATCTGTGATTTGATTCAATCTCCTAGGAACATGGATATACGTAATGTAATCAAAGTTTCATTCTAAGAAACGTACCCTAAGGAACCACCGGTGTAGTGTAGGATCATAAACGTGGTAAACCCCATTTAACTAAGACAAAAATAGTTGAGCGTCTAAGTAGACCTGGAGATAAGAGATACCATGCGACAAAGCGTCATGAAGAAACTCTAATATTGTGTTGTATTCAGTGACTTTGTTTGTGGCATCACCTAAACAGATGCCTCCTGAAGATAGAAACTATCCCTGAGGTGTGAAAATCACCCAAGTTGTGGAAGCAAGCCTCTGAGTATGTCGGCTAACACTATTTGTGAACCCTACGAGCACCTCTAATTCACTTGACATCTACCACTGTGAAAAGGATGACATAAAAAATGACACGTCTATAAAACAAAAAGATGAAAACTAAAAAGAGAATGTACAGAACTATACATATGTTACAAGAATTCACCGAAGGTGACCCTCCTACGAGTAATACTTCTTGAGGTAGATCCCATTTCTGGGCTCCACCAAATAATTTCCCTCAAATTCCACCAGACGATAAGAGCTCTTCTCTAAAACCTCCTTCATGATGAAAGGTCTGTACCACATGGGTTTGAACTTTCCTACCCTCAGGGGGTCCTTATCTTGTTCATAGACTAGGACAAGGTCACCTTCATAGAAAATCCGAGGATGGACAGACCGGTCATACTGACACTGGACCTTTTTTTTGTGAGCCTTGTTAGCCAAGGCTGCATCCTGGCGTTTCTCATCGAGCTGCTCAAGATATAATAAACGCTCTTCAAGTGGTGAAGTGTCTAGAAATAACTGTACTACCAAATTTAGAGAGGGGATCTGGCACTCTATAGGAAAGACTACTTCCAGCCTGTAAACAAGTTGAAAATGTGAGAAACTGGTTGCAGTCTTAACAGATGTTTGGTAGGCCCATAATGTCGAATACAACATCAAATGCTAATTTGACCTAGATGAATCTATCGTTCATTGTAAGATAGTATTAAGGGATATTTTCATAGCTTCCACCTAACCATTCACTTGTGGGTAGTAGGGTGATGAATGTTCTTTCCTCAACCCAAAATTTGAAAGTGACTTCCATGGTCAGTGACAATCTCTCTGGGGATGCTGAACCTTGCTACTATCTGGTCAAAACAAAAAGAGAGTTGTGGTATTTCCATCATCTTTAAATGTTGGCATAGCTTTGACCCACTTCGTGAAGTAGTCTACTGCCACGATGATATAATGATGCCCCCTTATGGAAGGATGGTTTCATCTAGCGTAATCAATTCCCCACTTGGTGAAGGGACCAACTATGAGGATGGGAAACATGGGATCAGGGTGTGCCTTCATATTCCGAGAGAAGATCTGACACGAGTGGCACTTCTTGACCGATTTAACACAATCTTTGATTAATGTCGGCCAAAAGTATTTGGCTCGTAGAATATTTTGGGTTGTTTCCAACCTAGACAAATGACCACCACATTCTCCAATGTGGCAATTGTTAATCACGATTTATTCTTTGTCATGGGTGAAACACTAGAAAAGGATACAATCTACACCTCAATGATACAGAGTGTCCTCGATTGAGATAGCTTTTGTCTTGATGGTGTATACGACGATGCTCATCATGAGAAGCAGAGGTAGGGAACTTCAAAGTATGGAGATAGAATAGTATATATTCGTACCATGTGTCCAAAGAAGCGATCAAAAACATGTCTCCTTTGATAGGTGACTCCTCAAAGATAACATCTCCTGATTCAGCCGAAAGGTCTGAGATGAGTTCCGCAAAGATCAACGACTTCTTGGACTTTTTTGAAACAAAATCCAAGTCGAATTCCTGGAGGATAACTATCCATCTACTGATCTTTCTGCCAATTACATGTCATGTCAACACATATTGAAATAGATTCACAATGGAAATGATGGTGGTCTTGTGAAACAATATGTAATGACAGAACCATTGGACAACATGAACTGCTTCCAACGCAAGTTTTTCAATGTGGGAATAATTGAGTTTCGGTCCAACTAAGCCTCAACTCAGGTAATAAATCACATGTTCTGAGAGCAAATCATCCTCCTGAACCAAGACCATACTGATGGTTGACTCTGCAGTGGCCAAGTACAATAAAAAATATTTATTATAATTGGGTGGCCGAAGCAAAGGGGTAGACGTAAGGGTGTGTTTCAATAATTCAAAGGAGCGTTGAGTGGATTCATCCTAATGGAAAGGAATGTCCTTCTTCAATAAATGCATGAAACCCTTTTTGATCTCAACATAGTTTGTGATGAAATGCCATAAAAAGTTCTCTTTTCCCTGTAAACTTTGAAGCTAAGGGATTGTGCACGGGGGAGGAAACTAAACTATTGCCTCAACCTTTAGAGGATAGACCATGATTCCTATTTTATAAACTATGAAACCAAGCAGATGAACCGATGTGACACAAAAAATTCATTTGTTTGGAGTCAAGTGGATACGATAGTAGTGACATCGCTCAAAGATAAGTCGGAGGTGTGCAGGATGATGATATCTCTTGCGATATCATGACAATAAATCATCAAGATAAGCCTCGACTATGTGTTTGAAGTAGTGGAAAGAAAAAGACATGGCCTGCTGAAACGTAGCTCCAATATTTTTCAGACCAAAAGGCATCTTTTGATAAGAGAATGTACCCCATGGAAAGATGAAAGTGGTCTTGTGTTGGTCTTCAAGCTTGATCTGTATCAGATTGTATCCCGAAAATCCATCCATGAAAGAAAAGGCTTCACAACCTACACATTCATCGACTATCTGGTCAATAGATGGCATGGGGAAATTGTATTTTATACAGGCCTTGTTCAAGTCATGGAAATCCGTACATATGTGAATCGTACCCTATTTTTGTTCACTGGAATGGGATTTGACACCCATTGAGTCAATTGGATGGGGTAGATGAAACCATCTTGGAGTAGTTTATCTACATCAGCCTTAATAGTTGTTTCTTTCCTAGGATGGGCTGGACGAAGCTTCTGTCGGACCAACTTAGCATAAAGATATGTTGTAAAGATATGTTGTGATTTCATGTTCGATGATTCTTGGATCTATGCCTGGCATTTCCTCATAAGACCAGGAAAACACATTGCAGAATTCTTTAAATAAATGTGTGTAGATTCGAATCTTTTCAGGGGAGCAGTATGCTTCGATGAACATATTCTCCATGACACTGGTGGTTCTGGAGATATTGATAGGTATCATTTGAGCAATGTTTGCCATATTTTATTCAGCATAAAAAACGTGTGTAGACAAAGGGTTGATAGGAAAATCCTTATCTCCAGTCATTGTCAGAGTGAATTTGTCTGCTTCAATTTATCTTAACTCTGGGAGGAAATAATATCTATGATGGAGATCATCCCAGGGTCTATCTAGACTAGTCATTGCCTCAATAATTGCCTCATCTAAGGGAAATACTAAGTCTTAATAATCAGTATCGGCTACAAAACCTTGAGCCCATATAGGCTCAAGAACCAGATCTAGCTCCTATGCGGGAATCAGATCGGGGTCAGTGGAAGATTGTTGAACTATAGAGTACACAACTTCTACTGTGGAAAAAGGCATGGCCATGCCATGGTGCCTTTTCCCTTCCATCCTGGCCAATGGGGAAGGAAGAGTCCATGGATCGTTAGATTAAGTCATGTGAAACGATGAGATTTGAAATATTTCGGCCCTAGGCTGGTCAGGGACAGCCAAAATATAATGGACATTGCCGGCCGGAGGAGGGTAATAGAAAGTACCCATCAAAGGTGGGCACAAACCAACCCCTACATTAATGATGTTGAGATAAGGGTTATCAATCATCGGGACCATGGATACCCCTGATGAAGGGTCAATATGGATGAAGGATAACTAATCATTGGTCATGATCCATCCCTCGTGTGGAAACAACAAGACTCAGAAAACTATCGCGACCACTTCTTGCATAACGTAGGTTCAACTCCTTCCTAACAAGAGATTGTAGTTGAGAGATGCATCAACCACTTCAACTTCGATGCACATGATATTCCATCCTAACTGGATGGGAAAAGAGGGGATGATTCCATTTGGTCGAAACAAATGATCGCTGAAAGTGGTAAGAAGAGTAGGTGACATAGACAAAACAGGTTGGCCAATGGCCTTCTGTAACACCCTCGGCCATCAACCCCACGGTCGATCCAACGCTACTATGTGGAAAAACACTTATGTAACCCATTATGCATTCTCATGAACTTAAAATGCTTAATTACAGTTAAACACAAAATTGCTGCTAGCATTTCAGAGTTAATGGAAATAACAATAATTCACATGCACAACAAAATACGTGATAACATTGCAAGAATCACAGGTATGCAATTTAATTAATTATAGAATTACAAAACATAGTGACACTTATATTTGAAACTATCACACACCATCAACTGCGTGTAGACCTTCCATGAACCTCCTAGCCTTAGACCATGCTACTCATCACTCTTAGTAGTAGGTCACCCCTGAGCTGGGACTAAGCTCAACCAGGTAAGGAATCCTAAGCTAGGTAAGGTTTATAGGAAGAATATGTGTAAAAGAAGGAGGATTCTCTCCCAGGAACCACTTATGCCCACTGCCCACAGACTCTCCTTCCCCACATGCCTATCCCACCCTAGGAGTATGCACCTTCACTGTCACCTAGATAGTTCTTCGACTGCTAACCTCCCTTGCCTTGGGCTTCAACAACAGACTGGACCAGAAATCTCTGAGCTCCATGGTAGCTACATGGTTCCTTCTAGGAGCTCTTTCCTTCATCTGTGCACTCTCTCACCTGGAGAGAGAGTTGTATACAAAGGTCAGACAACCTATTTCTTCAGTTTCATTCTAGCACAAGGAGAACAACAGTAAGAGTCGGCAGAGGAGGGATGATAGTAGCCAATTACACTTAGCCAAGGGACTGTGTGACCACCATAGTCTGCAGTTAAAAAACACATGGCATGGACAATTATGGTATTCCCAGGGTTCAATGGACACACAGGAGACTCAACTCAGTCCATGGGTTTACCACTGGGTTTCATGGTTTCATATTTCAGAGATGCGTGAGGTATGTTGCACTCCAACACAGAGGTCACATGGTTCAGACAACCCACAAAAGAATGGAGTAAAAACCCCCGTACTCAGGTGGTGGATCCAGGAATGAAGGATGAACCCCCAACACGGCTTAGTTCTCTATTTTTAACCGCATGTGCCTAGTTTGACACTTGCCTCCCTGCAACGACATGTTTCCCATCTTGCACATGTTCTCCTTCTAGGAACTTAGGATAAAACATATACATTTTCACATCTTTGGAATAATATTTAATTATTATTCCCAAGGACTTAAGCCCTCAATCTTAGCCCCTCTTCCAACCTTTCATCCCCCTCTCCCTTACCTAGGATTTATGGAAGATTAGTCCCCCATCACTCATTCATCGTGGTCAGTCCACATGCAGAGATGTTTTTGTATTAATATTGTGCATAATTACATGTACAAAAATCAGGCTCCTGGCCTTCAATACTTAGGCTCCCTGGTCTAGTAACACATAATCCCACCAACTTATATAAACATGGCTCACCAGACTATAAAACATAATTACAATTCATAATGAAATCTTTATACTTCATAGACATGATTTACAATAGGGCTCGGCCTTGGGGACATTACAATCCCCTCCCCTTATTTTTGCACTATCCTCAGTGCAACTTTACACTACATCTACAAGCTTTTCAAAATTTTCAAAAAGATGTGGGTACTATGCCCGCATAACATCTTCATACTCCCATGTCATGTCCTCAAGACCATACCAGGTCCACTGGACCTTTACAATCCTTATATCTTGATTCTGGAGCTATTTGTTTTTCTTGTCCAATATGCGCACAGGATGCACTTGCAGGACACCTTCTTGTTCCACCTGAATCACATTCCAATCGATAAAATGATTATCATCTGGTATATATTTCTTAAGAAATGAAACATGGAACACATTATGTACAATCATAGATGCAGGTAATGCAAGCATATATGCAACTGGCCCAATCCTTTCCAGGATTTCAAATGGCCCACAAAATCTAGCTGCCAACTTGGCCCAACTTCCCATCTTCAGGGAACTCCTGTTAGCTTTCACTTTTAGGAAAACATGATCACCCACTTTGAACTCTCTATGGGTTTTGTTCTTATCAACATAAATTTCCTACCTGTCCTGTGTAGCTTTCAAATTCTACTGAATTTTTATCATTTGGTCCTCCATCTCCTTGAGCAACTCTGGCCCAACTACTACTCTACCAGATGGATTATCCTAGCTCACTGGAGTATTGCACTTTCTTCCATAAAGTTCTTCAAATGGGATCATCTTCAATGAAGCATGATACCCATTGTTGTAGGCGAATTCTACCAAGTGTAGGTAGTCTTCCCATCTTGATGGTTTGTCCATCACATACGTTCTCAGTATGTATTCTATTACCCTGTTCACCCTCTCCATTTATCCATCAGACTCAGGATGATAAGTTGTAATAAAGTTCAGATTCATTCTGAATCCTTTAAACAATACTTTCCAAAAATTTGATGTGAATTTCGGGTCTCTATCGGACACAATCGTTTTAGGAATTTTGTGCAATCGTGCCACTTCCTTTATGAAAATATCAACAACATCTGTTGCCTTGTGAGTAGTTTTCAATGGAATAAAATAGGAATCTTTTGTAATCTTGACCACCACCACCATGATCGAATCATGCATCTTGGTTGTTCAGGGCAATCCCATAATAAAATCCATCGTCACTACTTCCCACTTCCACTCAGGAATGGGTAAAGGTTGCAGAAACCCTGTTGGGTGCCTATGCTCAACTTTAAATTTCTGGCACTCCATACATCTGGCGATGTATTCAGTGATCTCTCTCTTCATACCCAGCCAAAAGTAATGGATCTTGACCACTGCTATTGTTTTCTAATATCCAGGGTGCCTTGCATAAGGCACATTATGCATCTCCTGCAAAATCATCTATTTCAAGCACTGGACATTGGGTACAAAAATTATGTTGTACAATAGTATTCCATCTATTTCCAATTTATAAATTTCCATCTTCTATGGCATCTTACCCTGTTGTACCTTGGCTACCAATTTTCTGTACTGCAGATCTACATTTGAAGCCTCTAGAATTCTTCTTTTAATATTAGTACGATACATTCTAATGGTTGTAGCATGTAATTCATGCACCCTCCTGCTGAGTGCATCAACCAGGTTATTCTCCTTTCCTTTAATATGCTTGATCTCAAAAACGTACTCACACAGAAATTCCAACCACCTTCTTTGTCTAGCATTTAAGGTTGGCTGATCAAACAAATATTTCAGACCATTGTGGTATATTCTCAATTCAAATCTCCTTCCCATGAGGTAATGTCTCCATTTCCTCAGAGCGTGAACAATTGTTGCCAACTCCAAATCGTGAGTGGCATAATTCTTTTCGTTCTCTTTCAACTTCCTGGATTCATAACAGATTACAAATCCATTCTGACTGAGAACTCCTCCCAACCCTTCTTTACATGCATATGTGCACACCATGAAATCCACATTTGGATCTGCAATCCTCAAGATTGGATCACTAGTTAACAGTTGCTTCAATCGTTGGAAACTTTTCTCACACTCTTTAGTCCACTGAAACTTTTCCTCCTTCCTTTGCAAGGAAGTGATA
The DNA here is from genome assembly GCA_900067695.1 of Picea abies. Taxonomy (NCBI): domain Eukaryota; kingdom Viridiplantae; phylum Streptophyta; class Pinopsida; order Pinales; family Pinaceae; genus Picea; species Picea abies. The sequence continues at coordinate 8,527 of CBVK0100634180.1, read as the reverse complement.
GGGTGAGCTATCTGTGAGAACCTCGCAATAAACCTTATGTAATGTCCCACTACACCCATAAAGGATCTAACTTCCACCACATTCCTTGGTGTTGACCATTCTCTAATGGCCTCAACCTTCTCAGGATCCACGATGATCACTTCTTTTGAAATAATGTGCCTCATGTAATGGATCTGCCTTTGATAAAATGAGCATTTTCTCAACTTGGAATACAACTAGTGTTCTCTCAACACTTTCAACACCATCCTCGGGTGTTGTTCATGCTCTTCCTCTGACTTGGAATACACCAAAATGTCATCCAAGAAGATGATGAAAAATTTGTCTAGATAGTCCTTAAATACTCCATTCATCAAGCTCATAAAACCAGTGGGTGCATTTGACAGTCCAAACAACACCACTATGAACTCGTAATGACCATACCTTGCTCTAAAGGCAGTCTTGTTGATGTCTTCATCCTTTATTCTTACCTGGTGATATCCTGATCTGAGATCTATCTTCAAAAATGTTTTTGCACCTTTCAACTGATCAAAAATATCGTCGATCCTCGGTAGAGGATACTTGTTCTTGATAGTTACTTTGTTCAACTGTCTAAAATCAATTCACAGCCTCAATGTCCCATCCCTCTTCTTCATGAAAAAGACCGGGGAACCCAAGGTGACATTCTTGGGCGAATGTACCCCTTCTTTATAAGATCTTCAAGATGCAATTGTAACTCATTCATCTCTGGCGTACTCATTCTATAAGGATCTTTTGACACTGGAGCTGCTCCAGGCATCAAATTTATAGAGAAATCGATATCTCTCTTCGGAGGTTGTTTGGGTACCTTCTGAAATACATATTCAAACTCTTTAAGTACCTCATGATCCTCGATACTTGACACCTTATCCCTAGGCATTTCCCCCACATGGGTTGCAAACAATTCACAACGTTTTTTGTAGCACTTCTTCAGCTGCATTGTTGAGATTTCTCTAACAGTAACAACTCTAGGAATTCCTTGGATGTCTCTTTGATTATATTCTTCATCTAAGCAAGTGAATGCCTTGTTCCAATAGTCCAAGATGGAATGGTTCTGGTCTAACCAATCCATCCCAATTAGACAATCATAAGAGCCTAACGACAGAATGTTCAAATCGGCCTTCATGCTCAGTCCATTCATGTCTACAGGACAGGACCTGACTAACTCTGTGACTTTCCTCTTGGTTCCTGTAGCTAGCTGCACTAACCAAGACTTTTCATGTTTGATTCTTATCAAATGAAAACTTTCTACCACTCTAGGGTCTATATAGCTATGGTTATCCCTTGAATCAACTAAAATAGTAAATGGTTGGTTTTTTATCATACCTTCTACTTCAATCATGTGCAACTGATACTCAGATTTCTTTTTGTCCAGGGCTATGTAGATCCTTGGAATTCTATTGCCCATGTCCTCCACTATTTCATCTTGCTAAACATTGTGGAGAACTCCTGCTTTATCATTTATGTGTGGGCAATTTATGTACCTATGGTTTTCTTTACAACCCCAACATTATATAAGTGGTGGCCTTGACATTTTCCCCCTCAATTCAACCTTCCTGGGCTCTCTAAGAGACGGTTGTTCTTGAGGAATGTTTCTGAAAAAGGGAGGTTTGTTTCCCTTCTGCCTCTGTTCTTTCTTAAACTTCTTCTAGTCAACCCAAGCCTTCCGAAAGGTAGGCTTTTATCTTTGTTGTTCATATAAGCATTTCACTCTTCTTATTGTTTCTTCCATAGTCTTAGGATCATCATACTGAATCTTATCCCCAATAGGAGGTGGTAATCCATTCAGGTACCTCTAAATCTTGACAGACTCATCTTTGATGAACAGAACATACCTCAGTAATTACAAAAACTTTCATTCATACTCATCAATGGTCTTGTTGTCTATCTTGAGTTCAAAGAACTCTTTCATCTTTCTGTCATAATGTCTTTTAGTTAAGTATTTCCTCTCAAAATACCTCTTGAATTCTTGCCATGTGATGTATTTCTCTCTAACGTGTTGCACCTGCACAAGATGATCCCACCACATGGATTCTTTTCCTTTAAGTTGATACATCGCAATTCTTCCTTCTGCATGAGATGAATAATTCTGCATTTGGAAATATTTCCTCATGCCAAGAAAACATATTTCGGCATCTTCCTCCTTCTTATGTTCTCCATCAAAAGTAGGAGGCTTAATCTTATTCATCTCCCCTTTCAATTCATCCACTCCAGATCTCCTGTGCTTTCTGGTAGGAGATGGGATTGAACTACTATGTGATTCCCTACTGGAATTCTTTGGGGAGTGACGACGATGTCTGCTGACACTCCTTGATCTTCTTTTCCTCTCAGGGGTCATGCGACTCTCTATATTCCTTGAGTCACTCTCCTTTTTCAATTTCTTTTCTATTCTTTCCAGACTCTTCAACATCCTTAAGTTGAATTGACCCTACCTATCCCTGAATTTCATGAGCTTTTGACTATCAGCTCCGTGAGCCTGGGCATCTTTCTGCAATATTTCAATGATTTTCATCACATGCCCTTCCTTATCCAATTCTCTTCCATGCCCATTGGAGTTTGATCTTTGACTCCCAAGTTGACATCCCTTCCTTCTCTTTCATTCTATGAATTGGAGGGAATAAGCACCTCTTCCATTTCTATACTCAGCGTCGATTCGTGGATGTCCTAACACTTGTTGAACTATGCACACACAATGTGCAGTCAACTGAATTTTTTCGGGCCTTAAACCCTTAATAAAACTACAACATTCATAAACCAACGCGAATAAGAAAACGTTTTGATTCCATGAATTTTCTAAGCTCTGTTTGGCTCTGCAATTTCCGGTGATAGCCCCCATTTTCTTAGTCCTCAACCCATGCATCTATGGGCCATGATAAAACACTAAAATACTAGGTGCTACTCAGGCCTTTGGCCTTCGAAGAGTTTAAGGCACACACAAATATCTCCCAGAGTTCTGATTTACCGAATTTGTGTAAATCGGGTGGATCGACGGTCTATGTTTACCCAACATCCAACGGTTAAAATCTATTGTGGTTCTTCCATATTCAAATATTTTGGTACTTTGGGACTTCGGTTTTAGGTCCTTGAGGCCTTCAAACTTGCTTTCCTTTCCAACCCCTGAATTTCAAAATCCCAATCTACTTTACACTTTGGGCCCACATAGCACAATTGTCGCCCACAACCACGGTGGAACTTGGCATGTTCAGGAGGGTCCACATTACCTTCAACAATGTCATCATGTCCCACCATGCTCACTCTTCTTTTCAAACCACTGGCACATGGTACACACCCATGTTTCCATGTCCATTCCAAGTGAAATCCAATGGTTAGACCTCTCTCATATCTACAACGCAGATCCTTTCGGCGTTTCGAAGTTTCAAGGTTCCCTGGCTAAGCTCACTTTGTTTTTCCCCGACAGCCGAAATCGTGTAATCATGACTTACCTTCTTCTTGATCTAACAATCAAGCCTTATACTCCTGATCTATGGTGTAGATCATTTTGGAACTTTTGGGGTTTTGTGTTTGGGTCCCAGAGGTTCTCGCACTCACTTCCCTCTACAACTCCCAACTCCTGAACTTCTGACCTCTCTCACCTTAGGCACACAACACAGTTGTCACCCACCAAGGTAGTGACACATGGTGTCCTTAAGAAGGTCCACCTCACTCCCAACGATGTCATAGGGCCCCACTACTTTCACTTTTCATTTCAGAGTTTCGGGCATCAAGAGTTCGTGCATCTACACATATCGAACTTTCGTTTGCCAAAAATTATGAAATTACAGTCTATTAATATAGTTGATCCAACGATACTGATTCCCCATGATCCGATGACTCATATATCATCATCATTTCATGTATCGGGATTTCATGTGTCGTGAGGTCAAAATATTTTCCACCTTTATCCTCCTTATTCCCAAAATGTTTATTTCTTCCTAGACAATTAACGGTCCAGATCTCTTTTAGATCGACGATTTTTATCCAATCGTGAATTCGCATTTCATGAATTCTTACGAACTCACCCTTTGACCATTTCAAGTTATGAGTTAGTGAAAGGCTGATCTCTCTCCATGTGTCCTTTCCAATGGATGGTCCTGACGAATTTGGGATTTCATGTATCGCGATTTCCACACTCTTGGGCAACTCATGAGGGTTCTCCTTTCCTCCCGAACATATCCTATGGAACCAACACTTATGGTGTGGATTTCTCTCTCTCCCTGTGGCCATATATCACACCAACTACAGTTTTATAATACCTCTACACCTCCTGAGCTTTGTAACATGGTCAAGTAGCCCGTTGACACTCAGAAACATTATGAGGTCTAAAATTAGTCCTCCAAACACAATTTCTTCTCAAAACCTTGGTCCAAAGACCACTTATCTGGCCCATCCAGGCTCAACATTGAAACTATGCTCTGATACCACATTGTAACACCCTTGGCCATCAACCCCACGATCGGGCCAATGCTACTACGCGGAAAAACACTTATGTAACCCATTATGCATTCTAATGAACTTAAAATGCTTAATTATAGTTAAACACAGAATTACTGCTAGCATTTTAGAGTTAATGGAAATAAAAATAATTCACATGCACAAAAAAATACGTGATAACATTGCAAGAATCACAGGTATGCAATTTAATTAATTACAGAATTAAAAAACATAGTGACACTTATATTTGAAATTGTCACGCACCACCAACCATGTGTAGACCTTCCACAAACCTCCCAGCCTTAGACCACATGGCTCATCACTCTCAATATTAGGTCACCCCCGAGCTGGGACTAAGATCCACTGGGTAAGAAATCCTAGGCTAGGTAAGGTTTACAAGAAGAATACATGTAAAAGAAGGAGGATTCTCTCCCAGGAACCACTTATTCCTACTGCCCATAGACTCTCCTTCCCCACATGCTTGTCCCACCCTAGGAGTATACACCTTCTCTGTCACCTAGACAATCCTTCGGTAGCTAACCTCCCTTTCCTTGGGCTTCAGCAACAGACCGGACCGGAAATCTCCAAGCTCTGTGGCAGCTATAGGGTTCCTTCCAGGAGCTCTCTCCTTCCTCTACACACTCTCACATATGGAGAGAGAGATGTATACAAAGGCCAGACAACCTATTTCTTCAATTTCATTCCAACAAAAGGAGAACAACAGTAAGACTCAGCGGAGGACGGATGATAGTAGTCAATTACACTTAGCCAAGGAACTGTGTGACCACCATAGTCCATAGTTAAAACACACATGGAATGGATGATTATGGTATGCCCAGGGTTCAATGGACACACAGGAGACTCGGCTCACTCCATGGGTTTACCACTAGGTTTCAAGGTTTCAAATTTCAGAGATGTGTGAGGTATGCCACACTCCGACACAAAGGTCACATGATTCAGACAACCCACAGAAGGATGGAGGACCAACCCTCGGACTCAGGTGGCAGATCCTAGAATGAAGGATGAACCCCCAACATAGCTTAGTTCTTTAGTTTTAACTGCATGCACCCAGGTTGACACCTGTCTCCCTGGAGCTGCATGTTTCCCATCTTGCACATGTTCCCCTTCCAAAAACTTAGGATAAAACATATGCATTTTCACATCTTTGGAATAATATTTAATTATTGTTCCCAAGGACTTAATCCCTCAAGCTTATCCCCTCTTCTAACCTTTCATCCTGCTCTCCCTTACCCAGGCTTTGTGGAAGCTTATTCCCCCATCACTCATTCATCGTGGTGGGTCCACAAGCAGAGATGTTTTTGTATTAATATTGTGCATAATTGCATGTACAAAAATTAGGCTCTTGGCCTTCAACACTTAGGCTCCCTGGTCTAATAACACATAAGCCCACCAGCTTATATAAACTTGGCTCACCAACCTATAAAACATAATTACAATTCATAGTGCAAGATTTATACTTCATATACATGATTTAAAATAGGGCTCGACCTTGGGGACATTACACCTTCCAACACGCCAAAGACATCATGCATGTCGAGGAACCCTCATCAACCACCATGTGGAAAATGTTCCAAGTAAAAGCTTTCGTGGTGTAACACACTACTATCTGAAATGCTATATGGTAAGGAAGATGAGGTTTTAAGTCAGTTGTATCAAGCATGATCATTCCTGGATTACAAATCTCAGTAGATCCTAAGGAAGCTAATAGATCCTTTCTCTGGGAAGTGAATCTTTGGAGGACTTCAAAAGATGACATTGCACAAGGGGTTTGTGACAAATCCTCCACCACATAGTAGCTATGGGCGGACCTTATGTTTGGGTTGTGGGAAGATTTCTTGAATGCACCTTTGGGGATGCATGTCATTTTTTCGCCCAATGTCTTCTCAATATGGAGAGGAAGAGATGGGTTTTCGACTTATTTACCCTTCTCATAGGTGTTTGGCATTCTCTGGTCATGTGTCCTAGTTGTTAATTCAATGTTACCTTTCATCATGTACACATTCATGGACGAAGGATTACTCGAATACGAAAGGGGTCCCTAACTGGCCCCTTCCACACTTGAAGATTCTTGACCTAAATGCTTCCCATGTGGAAATGGATTTGTTAACACAAAAGGTTGTTGTTGTGCCAATAACTTATGGGCCTCCACAATCCGAGGGCATTGGAGATTCAGATGGTCTTCCTAGAAAAGATTACAGGGATACTTCAACATCTTTATTTTCAATGTTTCCCTCGCCAGTATTATTGGTAGGTTTCTTATCCCCCTTACCCTTCTTTCATTGTTTCTTCTTTCCGTTAGGCTGCTAGGTGGCCTTCCAGTTTGTCGATTTCACACTGTGTACATCCAACATTTGAGTAGGGGGAGTAGATGAACCAATGGTCTCGCTAGATGTTGTTCGTTGTCTTGAAAATTATTGCAATTGATTCGAAAATTGATCAGCGAGCTTCATTTGCACTGAACCTATAATACCATCAACATGTGGTCCAAATCTCTGTCTGGTCTTGTCAAGTATCGACCATGGTGCACCTGGTAATGCTTCATAAAGTAAACTAGACTGAGAGTAAATTGGTTCTAGCCGTTGGGCTCTCATTATCGCTTCTTCCTATGAAAATACCCCTGAGGTTGTGATGTGTTTATATAACTGGGGTACCAAAGACTTAAGGAACCACTCAAGAAAGAATGCTGGTGGGACTAGAACTTTTATCAAACTCTTCTGGCGTCTCCATTCTTGGATGTGATCTGAGATATGGACCACTTTTGTCTACTCAAGGTTGGCTAGCAACTTGGTGTCGACATCGTATCTCAGAGGTAATTGGAAATGGTTTAAGAAAGCCATTTCCAATTCCCCGAAGGAAGAGTATATTGAGAGGTCGAGCTCAATGTACCATTTCATTTCACTCCTAATGAGAGTGTGTTGAAACAAATGAAACTGGATAGAGTCGTCTCTCAAAGAATTGGACAAGCACCATAAATGGAAGGTAGTCACATGATTTCCTAGATCTTTTTTAGGCTTGGCCTCGAACTTTAGGATGTACAAAGGCAACTTGTTCGGCATAGGTGGGCAATACAGATCGTGATAGATGGGGTCGTTTAATAACCTTGTTAAGTATAGCAAGTGCAGAGTTGACAGAAACTGTAATTTGGGTTGTTGATTGTAACTAGGGAAAGAGGATCCTGGAGTTTGGTTGGCACCAGGTTGCCAGGAAAAGTTAGGTTGTTGGCCAGGGTTCTGGTAATAACCATGGTTGTGACCAACGTACAGATTCTACACTTTTTGAGACATCATCAGCTGACTCCTGTAATAGGATGTAAAGGGTTGGTCTTGTGTCACATTCCAAGGATTTTGGGAAGGGTTTCCCATTGTCGATCCGACAGGCATAGGTGCTAAGCCTTGCCCTGGGTTCCATTGTCTATGGAAGGGGTTTCCACTGGTCAGCATCCCTGGCAAGGAAACTGATCCCTGCCATGGATTCCAAGGTCCTTGTGAGGAAGGATGATTCGGATTATTTTCGACAGGAAATGAGAGCAGAGATATAACATAGAAATATTCAAAGATATTGCAAGAGAGACAACAATATAATAGAGATATAGCGGAAATATAAAAAGAGTCACAGATATACAGTAATACATGATTTCTATTAATGAAATAAATGTACAGAGACTGTAAAAGTACAAAGTGAAAGACTCGCTAGAATGGTGGTAGCTTATCTCTGAGAAGAGATGTGACGACTACTTGCATCCATGAGAAGATGATTACAATGAGGCTCTAGAGGCATTTTTACAATAAATGGGAATGCCAAAAGTCCTAGACATCCAAAACCTAACCCTAGGAGATGAAGCACCAAAATTCATGTGGGCCCCATTTGGGTAAGTGAGTACATCAACTTCCCGGGGTCGTAACTTTTGCATACGATCTCTGTTTTAGGCGTGTGATAGCTCGTTGGAAAGGTATTGTCTAGGAGATTCATATTGGGGGATTAATTATGCCTTGATATATCATTGAGAACCTATATCTTGAAAAACCTTCATTTGGACCCTCAAAATGGCCCCGAAAGTTAA
>CBVK0100634178.1:0-26627 GCA_900067695.1 Picea abies | reverse complement strand
TACAGGTTGATTACAGGTTGGTGCATGGTTGATGCACTTGTTTATGGTACTTGTTGATTACAGGTTGGTGCATGGTTGATGCATTTTTTTGTGGTACAGATTGATTACAGGTTGAGATACAAGTTGATGCATGGTTCAGATTTATTGGTACAAGTTTACAGTGGTATATCTCACAGTGATAGTGTGACAGTGGTTCCATCACTCTACTTCTACTTCAGGGTGGCAAGACGGTGCAAGGACTAGTGGTTGTAGCCGGAGAACATTGGGGGTTGTAGCCAGATTCTGGTTGTAGCCAGAGATTTGGGGATTTGGAGCTTCCCTTAGGTTGTAGCCTGAGAAAATAGGGGGTTGGAGCCTCCTTCGAGTTGCAGCTAGAAAACAAAGGAAGTTGGTGCTTTCAATGAATTTAATTCTTCAAGACATATAAGAAAAAACATTTTGTGGTTTTCTCCCTATTTGAGTTTCCACGTAAAACACTGGTGTAATGTGTGTGTGTGTGATTGTTTATTTATTACTGCTCATTATTAGATAATAATTCTACATTAATATAATATTTGAAGAAAAAAGATTATAATTATGTTATTACTGATTCACCCCCTCTCAATAATCCAACAATAATATATGTCATTAAAATTATATATATATATATATATATAGTATACTATAACACATATAATATATATAATTATATGTGTTATATTATATATACCCAAAAACAATCTTACTAAAACTCCACAATTCTACTTTTATATTCACATAGATTATTCCACAATTCTATTTTATATTCACATGAATAATTCATAGAAATAAAATATAATGACATGCGTACCATGTCTAAGGCCAAATTCTAAGCAATCTTGTCGAATCACAACTTCACATAAATAAAAATATTAAACACGCAAATACCTTGTGGATCACTTTATACCATGTTATGGTTATTTAATCTAATATCCATAATTCATACTTAAAAAATATTGAACTTTTAATAATATTTTAATGATCTTTGAATATTTTAGTTTGCCTTTGAATACCTACAAGGTTAGAAAAACGGCTATGCAAAGTGTGAAAAGATTGAAATGTGCACCATTTTCAATTCCAATTTCTATTTTATATTTAGGTGTTCTATTTTTTTTAGTTATACGAGCACTTAAGTCTATCTTTGTAAATAAAATTATTAAATTTTTTCCTTACTAAGGCCAGACATATCTTGCATAACTATGGATATCATGGTTTCTACTCAAAATTTAGAAAACAAACATCCAATAATTTTATTTACATTTTTTTCTTACTAAGGCCAGACATATCTTGCATAACTATGGATTTCATGGTTTCTACTCAAAATTTAGAAAACAAATATTTAATAACAAACTAGAAACAATTTTAAAATACAAACATTCATATCTTATATGTTGTCAATTTTTTCATAATACATTTAAGTTACTACATATATCTTATATGTAGTCAATTTTGTCATATTGCATTTAGGTTATTACATATATTGTATTTGGTTTGAAAAGTGATATTTATGGATTTCATATCTTTTTTATCAAAGCTATAATAAATAATAATAATAATAAAATCTCAAATTGTATATGATATATATGTTGTAAATCTTATTATAATAGAGGACTTATTATATATATTTGATTTGGTTTGAAAATGTTTATTTTCTTTTTAATTAATTTAAATTATATTTTTATTAGGTATATTAATAAAGTTTAATTAATTTAAATTATGTTTTATAAGGTATACTAGATGTAATTTTAAATTTATAATAAAGTGAAGATAAGTATTTTTTTAAAAAAATACTAAAAAAAAAAAATGCTTTTAAAAATCTGTGAGAAGGCTTCAAATACTTGGGTTATTTCATCAAGGCAGAGTCTTATAAGATTGTTGACTGGAATTGGCTATTGGAAAAGGTCAGAAGAAGAATTGAAAATTGGTGTAACTGTTGGATCTCCCTTGGTGGGCGCTTCACTCTCTTAAAAGTTGTACTGGAAGGCCAATCGGTTTATTGGATGGCTATGGCTACCTTCCCATTGGCTATGATCCACAAGCACTGAAAGCTCTCCTTTAATTTCCTCTAGTCGAGATGTTCAACCGCACCTCGCTATCATCTTTGTAGTTGGGAAGAACATGCAAAGCCAAAACACAAAGGTGGATGGGGCCTCAGGAACATACTCTTCTTCAACCTCGCGCTTGTTGCAAATACACTTTGGTGAGTGCTTACTACTACAGGAATTTGGCATAATGTCATCTTAGACAAGTGTCTTCCTCATACACCTGTTGCCACTTGGCTAAGATCGCCTCGAGCCACTCCTTGCTCTGCCTCACACACCTGGAGGAATTTAGCTTGGACGACCTCTCTCATCACTTAATGGATCTCCTAGAATCCAAGGAATGGCCTCTCCATTCACCTTGGACAGGACCAGATCCTCGACTTGGGAGCTGATTCTTTTTATCTATCCATCTCCTCAACCATCTACACTCTCGACAAATCCACTATCTTTTCCAAGCATCAAATGTGAGAGGTTGACATACTATTACAATTGTTGGCGCACTAGATTAGATATTGGTTTGCCTCTCCCTCTCACCTTAGAGTGGAACCACTATATCTTCTCTCTACAAGCAGCCGGTATAAAACTCCTAGATCGAGAGGGTGCCCTACTTTGGACTGACGGTGACTCATATGGATGCATTTATGTTTCAAACATCTACACTGCCATTACAAACCATTAGTAGTTGCATCACGTACAGGGTTGGAGGAAGAATTTATGGGGCTGGAACCTCCCATTGAAGATTAAATTGTTCTCCTAGCTTTCCTTTGAAAACAAATTAAATACCTGGGACTTACTTCAGAGAAAAGGCTGGATTGGTCCAAACGTTTTCACTCTCTTCTGTGGGGAGGATGAATCAAATTCACATCTCTTTGTTAACTGTTCATTTACCTATTGCATCGAGGCTAGGATAGCTAATATCCTCCATTTAAAATCGACCTGGGACAGCCCATCACTACAAGAGTGTTACTTCCGTTGGAATGGCTCACATCCATCTCTACACATACTCCCTCCTTTTATATGTTGGTACATGTGGATCAAACAGAACAAATCAATATTTAACAATGCGTTGCCCTCCATCTCCACGGTTATTTGCAAATCTCTTGGCGCATTCACCAATTGGAATAATTTACACAGAAAACAAAAAATTCAAAATCATAGGATCAAGATTGTGATCACTAAGGGACTACCCACAGGCTGGTTTGATGGTGCTGCTTATTCAAATGGCCTCAACTGTGGCGTTGGCGACCTCATTCGAGTTTAAAAAAACTATTTCTATTGCTAGACTCTAAACTGTGACCCTCGCACTAATACAAAAGAAGAACTATTGGGGGCCTAAGAATCCCTTCTCCTTGCCACTAGGCTAAATCTCTTTGACTTCCAACTACTTAGGGACTCAAAAATCGTGATCGATTGGTTAAACTCAAAAGGTAGGCTCCAGGTCTCCTCCCTTCTAGCCTACATGGACATAACTCGTGAGCTACAAAAATTGTTTAGGCAACTCTCACATTTTCATACTCCGAGAGAAAACAATAAGCAAGCAGACACTCTCTCAAATATCGCTCTCCAGAAACAATCTAGACTTCTCTCCTACAATCACTAGATTGAAAACAATGAGGGCCCAACTGTCCATTTAATTTTCTTTTAAGGATCCCACCATTTTTGTATCTACTCGGGCACTCTTAGTATACTTTTGACTCTTATTTTTTTTTGCTAGTAACTCTGAATTTTTCCATGCCAAAGCTCTTCGGCATTTCAGCTTCGGGTCTCTATTTTCAGTATTCCATTTGGCTATGGATCTCTGGACTCTTCTCAAGGACTGGCTCATAGCCACATAGAGAAGTTTATGTTGAATAAATATGTCTGTATCTCTGGCGTTAAAAATTATATTATCAAATATAATGAGGAATTGTTTCTGCTGAAAAAAAAAAAAAACAAAAGTAATTTTTTTTATAGTGAATAATTAAAATTTTAAAAGATAATAATTTTATTATTAAATTGTAAGCTCCTTAAATAATTTTTTTGTAAATAATAAATATTTCATTACCTTATGCTATAAAAAAGAAGCGATACATGTATGAGAATGCATCAAGAATCCCCACATGTTCTGCTACATGTATGGAAACCAAAATAGGTGGTAGGCATTGTTCAAGGATTAGAAAGCGACACATGTCTGAAAAAACATCAGGAATCACCACTTTTTCTACCACATGCATGGAAACCAGAATAGGTGGTCGACATTGTTCAAGGACCATCTAGTGAACCAGAGTCTAATTACAACAAAAAACATTGTAGCTAAGACCAAAAAAATTAAAAGTAAAAGAACTAGACATGAGGCGAACCTGAGCGTCCATCCTAATGAACAGTGAAGGCATATGGTTGGCAACATGTCGGGCAACGACTCTTTGTAGGCTCGCTTGACAAGGAGTCGAACATAATATCAATATGCTTGTTGAGGATTCTTTGGTTATGCAACTACTCAACTAAGTCTCTTCTCATCTAGAACATTAGGACCAAATGATCCTTCATGAGCCTGTAGGAGCTAGGTGGGTCATCGTTGTCCAGATCCAGGTGGACTAGTGCTCTTGAGTGTGTCTCCATATTGGGTGGGCCGTGGATATCCTCCTCACTCCATAATTCACCCTGTTTTATCCCTGGGTCTTCAACATTGGGGTCGATGAAATTCTTGTAGTAGTATGGCATCAGAGGAGGAAATTCCTTTTCTACCATACATCCTGTCATGACCAGCTCGAGGGAATTCGAGAGGATGTCAGTGACTATTTGTGTCATCTACTCACTGGTAATCTCCTATAAGTTAGGAGGAATCTCCTCCTCCACTACGTATCCTCCATATATTAGCTTTGGGTTAGGCGAGTGAAACTCTACTTGAGCTTCCTTGCCCCAGTTTTGATCACAGTGGAGAGAGCGGGCCGAGCTATTTCCTGGAATGGGAGAGAGAGAGAGAGGTCCTATGCACCGATGCCTACCTACTTGATTGTAGTAGGATGAACCATGCTTGGATTTTCCTCTCTCATGAAGCATGGAGAATATGAGCTCATGGGAGGGATAATTCATGGTGGAGAGGCAAAAAATGCTTGGGATGGATAGAAGGAAAATTACAGAGGCTCAAAGTGATTAAAGCATAACAAGCGAGGGAGAACGAAAAAATAAGGACGAAATCTAGAGATAAGGGATACAACGGGGAATTACCTGCATGATGATGAGTGAAGTGACAGATAGGGGAGCCATGAATGGCAGGGTGTTGCAGTTTGGATGCATCGTACCAGTACCAGAGGGCCAAGCTTGAAACGCCATTAGAGTTGTTGAATTGTCCTAATGCACTAAGCTCTGACTGGAATAAATGCTATGCATTTCGAATAGACTGAGGAGGAGGCTGGCGGTGAGGGGATTTAACTTCCCTTGTTACCAGTGTGCTATTCGCCAGGTGTCACCCCATCTCGGAGTAAGCTCCTTAAATGTTAATATAAAGAAGTTTTGACTAATTTTTTTATAATATATTTATGTTTTTAAATAAAGAGAAGGGAATTCTAAATAAATGGTTTATAAGACAATATTTTTTAAGCTTTTGCAGATGAAGTAGTAAGTAAGGTGGGAAACTCCATGTTTAAGAAAGGTTAAGCGAAAAATATATTGGCACATGGTTGATCTTCCTAGAAAGGCTTGGTTATGGAGTGTAAGTTTTAAAGGTGATGATTGATGATATGTGATTCATTTTGTGTTTCTATCCCACTTCTTAATTGATCCACTATATTTTGTTGATATGAAAAATTTTAATAAAAGGATCAATGTTTGGGATCTCTAATATGTATAGAAATATCCCCTTCATTTATAGAGTATTGGTTTTCCCTACTAATTTCATAGTCGAATTTGTAATTTCATAGTCTAATTTTTTGGGAAAGGTTTTTGAACAAACAACTCATTCCATCCTACATACATCCATGGACCATGAGATCTCATTCTTCAAAACTACTGAGAAGTATAATAAATGAATCATTTGAAAGTTTTCAAACAACCATAAACATGACACTCCAATTTTAAATATAATATTCAACACACATGTTTTGTATTGAGGTAGGATCCAAATAACATTTCATTCATGATCTCATAAATTTAAAGTAAAAATATATTCTCAAAATTCAAGGATTTTCTATTTGAATGGAAAGTGAGACGCGCAACTCACCACTATCAATTATCCATTAATTTGATAAATGCTTTGAGTGACATTTTGGAAAAAATCATTAGTAATTATAACTTCAGAGAGAGAAAAATCTAAGGAAGCTAACTTTCTTGAACTCTTGTGAATCACTACATCGGAGAATTCATATTTTAGGTTTCATATTTGTAAATGTTAGTAAAATGGAAATATAACACACACCAAAGCATATTTTGATAAAATAAATTACCAAAGAAGTCATTTAAGCCATGATAAGACAAGAATAACATCTCAAACTTTATATCAAAAAATCCAAGGTGGAGGAATCAAGAGAACGTATTATTCATTAGAGATTACAAAATTTTGAAGTTAAGAAAGAAGAAATTTTATGACTCTACGGGTCTTAAAAATTTCAATGGGAAAATGTATTGATGAATTCAGCCTTGATATTGTACTCAACCAACTATAGAACCAAGTTTCTTCCCATAGAGTGCACAACTACCAACATACTAGCGTCAATCGAAATTAACAACTTAAAGACTGCTGAGAGGAATTTATAGTTACAATAAAATGAAACAAGATACAACATCATTTAAATAGGAACTCAATATTATTTATTAAAAAGACAAAATTTGTCTCTTACAGTCTCATTACATTAACGAAAAATCTAGAACAATTCTCATTCTGATTCAACGATTGGGTGTGCGTTCATTGTTCCACGTCGTGAACCCAAAATTGGTCATCCCTTTCTCTACTATATTTCTCCTGCAAACATCCCCTCTATTCTATATCTCTTTTGTCAACTTAGGTTCCTCGAATTGGGCTGCTGATGTCCTATCATTCCCGAGAAAGTGGAATCTATCTATCAACATGTTGTTAATACGTAGATAATCAATAAGGGAAGAGAGGATGGGTGTTTGACCATATAATTGAAATCGTAATTATAGATATAAAAATCATGAATAGAATTGGCTCCAATTATGAATCTAAATTATGAAGTATTTATCCTAGAGCCTCCTTTCTATTATATACGTAAATATAAGTATTAGATATAAAACCACTCACTAGCCTATTTATTGGGCTTCAACGCCAACAAGCAAGATCTAATTCCTTTAGACTAGCAATTAATAAATAGGCTAGCCGTGTTGTGAGCTTGGGAACAACCTGTGTATCCTTGGAAATAATATATATTTTTTCAATTTCCTATCATTTTGGAAACATTAACTCATATATTCAAATAACTGAAATAGGAGCAAGTTGGAGAAAAAGTAGCTAGCTAGTTGGAGAAGAAAGAAGCCAACGGGGAAGGGTATGTATGCACTGGATCGAGCAACAAGCTAGCCATAGGTAGAGGAAAACATTTGGAAAACTATCATGGTTATCATGAGTGGTCTCCCCCCAAGCTCGTAACATCTCTTCTCTATGTGGAGTCTTCCTGGATTCCAAGAGGAGAGGTATTTTTACACGACAAGTGGTTGTTGTTGTCAAACCCCTTTCTCGTTTTATTTTTCTCAACCATTTCTTGGAGGTGAGATATTTTTTCCCTGTCACACTTCTCAATCATTTATTTTTATTCCCACCAATGTGAGTTGGAATCTAGGAAGTTATAATGGTCTAACTTCTCCATTGTTTTCCATCCAATCGAATTCCTCTTTTAATGATCCACCAATATCCACAAAGTCTACCCAAGACACATGGAGTTATGACCCACCAAATTCCATTTAATCTTCCCAAGGCATGTGGATTCATGGCACGACATAACTACAACACTATAACAGAATTTGCAACATGCCTAGAGTTGTAGCGCTGGTGTTGAAACAATGAGAGTTGTAGCATTGGTGTTGCAGCAACATAAATCACAACACTAGTGTTTCAACAACAAGAGTTTTAGCATTGGATTTGTACCACTAGAAGCACTGGTCTTACAACAATGGGAGTTGCAACACTTATTTTCCCTACAATTACTAGCTTGAAATTCAGATTTTTTTGGTTGATGTGCATTGTTTAAGGCCAAATATGCTCCTACACCAAACATCCTTGGTAAGAAAAACATGAGCTCTAGCTCATGTGGATGCAACTATAAATTCTACAATGGATGGATATCCTCATAGGTGTGCTAGCTCATTTTTAGAAACCCACAATGCATCTTCAAAACTCTTCTTCTTCCACTTAAGTAGATATTTGTAATAGTATTTATTGTGGGTCCTTTTTCTAACCCACTTTTCCAAGATTTGATCTAATTATTCAGTTGGTTTAATAGGTAGTTGTTTCTTCCATTTGGCCAGAGATTCTTCTTCATCATTCTCTTGTCCCTCATGAAACTTGTACAAGTTTTCCACATTGAATATTGGAGAAATGTCAATTTCCTTCAGAAACTCTAAATTATATGCATTATCAAAAATCTTTCTCAGAACTTGACATGGTATACTTTTCTTGTAATTGAGTTTACTATACGTACCTCTGGGAAATATTTATTTCCTTAAATGTTCCATTACTAGTTCTCCTTCTTCACAAATCTAATCCTTTCTTATACCTAGTATTTATTTTACGTAGCTTCATCTTAACTTGTTCATGCATTTTTTGTACTCTCTCTGCAAACTCACTTGCATCAACACTTATTTTGTCCTCCATATTTGGAAACTTAACCAAATCAACAACTGATTTTAATGATCTACCATAAATAATATTAAATGGACGCTTTCCCATAAATCTATTGATTGAATCATTGTAAGTGAAATCAGCCTGGGAAAAGACCAAATCCCATTGTCATGGCTTCTCTCCACCAAACTCCTCAACAAATTCCCAAGAATTTGGTTAACTACCTTGATCTCTCCATTTATTTGTGGATGATATGGAGAACTATAAAACAAATTTGAACCTATCTTCTTCCAAAGTGTCCTCCAAAAGTGTCCAATAAATATCATCTCCCTATTGAAAGTGATACTTCTCGGTAGTCCATGTAACCTCACAATCTCTCAGAAAAATAAAATATCCACTTTGGTAGCATCATTTCTCTTCTTGCATGGTCTAAAATGTGTGATCTTTGAAAACCTATCCACTACAACCATCACAAAATCACGACCGCTCTATGCCTTAGGAATTCCCAAAATGAAGTTCACCCTTATATCTTCCCATGGTCTCTCGGATAACGATAGTGGTGTATATAACCTTGTGTTGTGACTCTTTCCTTTTTCTAGTTGGAAACTTCTACAACACTCAACAAAAATTTTAACATCCTTGTTGATGCTACATCAAAAGTATATTTCCTTCACTAGCATTCTGGTCTTATCAATGTAAAAATTTCCACCCAAACCTCTATTATGAAACTCTCTAACAAGATTCAACTGCAATGATCTCTGTGGAATGCACAAACTTTTTTTTATTTTTAATCCTTCTTGGATGTGGAAATCCAAATACAATGTTCTATTGATGCTCCAAGTCACTTTCCACACTTTCCAAGCCTTGCAAAATCTTTGTCATCTGCAAATAACTCTTTCATACATTTCAAGATAACAAATCCAACTAAGAAAGTATTAAATAGAATTATTCTCTAGCTTAACGCATATGAAACCTTATTCGACTTTATATACATGTGCTTCAAAACAAATGAGTAAATTTGCGAAAAATCTACCGATTTAGAATGATTTTTATTTAACTTACCTTGACTAATGATGTATTGCAATGCCTTATGATCAGTAAATAATACAAACTCCTTTAGTAGCAACTAATGACGTCATTTCTTCAAGGCTTGTAAAATAGCATAAAACTCTTGAACATAAACATAGTACTTCTTCTAATCATCATTCAATTTCTCATTGAAGAATGCAATCAACCTTCCTTCTTGTCTTAAAACTGCTCCAATAGTTGAACCACTTACATCACAGTCCAATTGAAATGCATTATTGAAATATGGAAGAACTAAAAATAGTTGTTCAATTACCTTTTTCTTCAAGTTCTAAAATGACTTCATGGTTGTTGTTGTCCGCTTCAAAATTCTTTTTTTCATACATTCAGTAAGTTGTGCAGAAATCTCACTAAATTTTCAAATAATTTTTCTATAGAAGCTCGCCATGCCATGGAAACTTCTCAAATCAAATGTACACTTAGTCATTGGCCACTCCAAAATAGACTTTACCTTTCCACAATCCATCTTCAATCCTTAACTGGATATAAAAAATCCCAAGTGCACTAACTTCTGCAAAAACATACATTTATTCAAATCTATTAGAAATTTTTTCTCCCTCAACCACTGTAACACCTTTCTCACATGCTCCAGATGTTCTTCTTTGGTTTTACTAAAAATCAAAATGTCATCTAGGTACATGACAACAAAAGTTCTCAAAAATGGTTGTAAGCCTTCATTCATAAATCTCATTAATGCGTTGGGGGCATTGGTTAACCCAAATGACATGAATAGGCACTCAAACAATCCATCCTTTGTCTTGAACGTTGTCTTCCATTTGTCACCTTCCCTTATCCAAATATGATGATGCCCATCTTCAAATAGATCTTTGAAAAGTACTTGGATCCACTCAAATAGTCCATGAGGTTATCCATCCTTAGTAATGGAAACCTTTATTTACTAGTAATCTTGTTGATAGCATGTGAATCAATACACATTCACCATCTTCCCCCTTTCTTAGGTGTAAATACTCTAGGTACAACATAGGGACTTAAACTCTCTCTAATCAATCCTCCATCAAGCAACTCTTGCACCTATTCATTCACTTCCTCACTCTCTACTCGAGTCATTATATATGTAGCTTATTCGATAGACTTGATCCTGGTATCAAACCAATTTGATGTGATATAATCCTTAAGGGAGGTAAACTTATAGGTAGATAATCTCCAATAATATCCTTAAATTCATTTAAAAAAAGTTAAATTTCCAATGGAATAGAGATCATTTTTCCAATCTCTAGAACTTGTCTTGGCATTAAGTCCAAATAGAAATGGGTCTTTTTTTCTCTCTCAAAAATTATTTAGCTAAGCACATCATAATGAAATTGCTTGTACAAACATTTCTACTATCATTTCTTTTGCTATCACTGCCACTTAACTCATTCTCTACCATTGGCTCCAACTTGTACCATTCTCCATCCTTAAAAAATTCATAATGACTCTTCCTTGCATCATGGAAAACGTTTATGTAAAACAGTCATGGTATTTTGAGAAGTACATCAAAGACATCCATCTCTATTATGTCACACAATACCTTCTCACTAAATTTTCCAATCTGGAATTTTAACAAGAATTGTTAAGTCATGGTCTCTTGTTGTTCTCTTTTCAACCATGAGACCCGATAAAAATTCAGATGTGGAATAATTTTTAATTTTGACTTATCCATTACTTTCATGGATACTTTATTTATGTACTTCTGACATCTATGATCAGATGAAAACAAGTATCCTAAATTTTTCACTTAGTTTTAAAATTTTCTTCCTATGTTTACGTTCTTCATTTTTATTTTCCTCGGGTTTATGTAACACTCTTATAAACATAAATTTTTCTCCCTAATCTTGTTGAAGTACTTCCACAATTCAACTAGAAATTCACATTTCCTCATCTCCCTAGATAACCTTCGTTCTGGTCTCATTTCTTCTCCTTGTATTCTTCCTCGTTGGGCATTCTGATTCCTTGTGATCTTTTATTCTACATCTATAATACATGATCACATACTTACCTCTGCTAAATGTTTTGCCTCTCCTAGCTCCAATTCCTCCTCTTGTATTCTGTATGTTGGTCGCTTCATCCTCATTTTCATTGCTTCTAGAACCACTTTCTTTTCCCCTACCTCTTGGTCCTTTTCCTCAAAACTTCTATCATAACCTTCTATCAATATATTTTCTTCCACCTTCAAAGCAACTTGATAGGATTCATGTACATTACGAAATTAATGTTTACTCATCTCATATTGAATTTGATATTTTAACCCATTCATGCATCTTGCCATTCTTTGATACTCTAGTTCCCTTATCCCTAATCTAAGAAACAATTTGAAAAATTCCTCAGTATATTCATAGACATATGTCTCTTTCTAACTCAAGTTTTTCACTTGCTTTCACAAATTCTACTGGTAATCGACAAGTAGGAATTTCTCCTTTATTTTTCTCACCATCTTCCTCAAGTTTCTAATCTTCTCATGTCAATTATCTACCCCATCCTTCTGCAGATTATCCCACCAAAGTGCAGCATGACCCTTTAGCTTTATCATGGAAAATTGAACTTGATTGGGATCTTGAAATTTTTTATACTCAAAATATCTTTCGATCTCTCATATCTAGTCAATAAGAGTCTCATCTTTCAAACTATCATCATAACATGAAACTTCCACCCTTTCACTAACTATGTCTTTCAGAAAAGATATCAAACTTACTGTTGGGTCTACTTCCTCAACATTTATTTCTTTTGTATTTTTGAATCTATTTCAACATCTCCAAGCCTTCTATTTTCTATTTATTATATTATCCTTCACAGTTCCTCTAATTCTTAGTTCCTCGCACCTCCTCGTGTTTATCCTACTCTACATGGCGACATCCTTACCAGTTGTCTTGTAGCCCTCACTCAGACTAACGTTCATCGGACTTAATTATGATCATTGTCTCTCACAACTTAAGAGATAAACTAGCTCTGATACCACTTGATGCAGTCACCCTTGATCATGTACTCAACCAACTACAAAACTTGGTTTCTGCCAATACATTGCATACCTACCATCGTACTAACATTAATAGAAACAAACAACTTAAATAATTCCCAGAGGAATTTAAGGTGATAGTAAAAGGAAACAAGAGACAACACCATTTAAACAGGGACTCAATATTATTTATTAATAAGACAAAATGTGTCTCTTACAGTCTCATTACATTACCATACAATATGGCATAGTTCTCATTCTAATTTGATGACTAGGTGCATGTTCGCTTTTCCATGTTCTGAACCCAAAATTGGTCGTCCCTCCCTCAACTCTATTTCTCCTATAGACATCCCTTATCTATTCCCTCTATTTTGTATCTCGTCTATGAAACCGATGAACCCCCATTCTTGTTTTATTTTTCTCAATTGTTTCTTAGAAGTCGAATAGTTTTTCCCCATCACACTTCTCAACCATTTATTTTTCTTCCCACCAATGTGAGTTGGAATATGAGCAATTACAATGGTCCAAATTATTCATTGTTTTCCATCCAATTAAATTCCTCTTGTAATGATCCACCAATATCCATGAAGTCCTCCCATGACACATGGAGTTACTACCCATGAAATTTCACTAAATCCTCCCAAGTCACGTGGAGTCATGGCACAACATAACCACAACACTATAACAAAAGTTGTTGCATGTTTGGATTTGTAGCAATGGTGTTGTAACAACATGAGTTGTAGCACCGGTGTTGCAGCAATATGAGTCACAATACTAGTGTTGCAGCAATATGATTTACAACACGAGTGTTGCAGCAATGGAGTTGTAGTACCATCAACACTAGTGCTACAACAATGGGATTTGCGACACTAGAGTTGTAGCACCAACTACACTAGTGTTACAACAATGGGAGTTGCAACACTTATTTCCCCTACAATTACTATATTGAAATTGAAATATTTTTGGTTGATGTGCATTTCTAAAGGCCAAATATGCTTCTGCATTATGCACATAATGTACGTATGATTTTTCATGAATTTCACATCTTGAGGAAACCCATTGGGAAATTCCCCTCATTCTGAGGATGGAACCCAAGGTAAACCAAATGTTGTACAACCTAAAGGATTTGTTAAGATAAGGCTCAATGTTGCTACAACAATATTGTTAATGTGCCTAAGGCCCTAACAATCATTTATTATTAGTTTAAATTAGTTATTATTAGGTCATCTTAGTGGTAGGTTACATCATGACCACTTTATATCCTATTTATAATAAAGGATAATCATTTGTATAAGCATCTCATCTTGTCTCCTGAATTGGATATATTGTAAAAGGAGGTTCCCCCTCAAAGTGGACTGTACTCATTGACCTTTTAACACTTTTAAGGAATTGGATCGTAACATTTGGTATCATAGTATTGATCATAGGGTTTTGTTACTTCAAGTGAGTCATCTTGAAATTTTCAATATAACATTTTTTATGGTACACTTAAGATAGTGAAATTTGGAGGTTACTCAAGAGACATATTATAGTATGTTTGGTAAAAATTTCAATTTTTTCATTATATTTCAGAGATATAGCCTATGGAAGATAGGGATTATGACTCATCCTAAAATTCGTTTTAAATGAGTCTCTTAGAATGTTTTCTATAACATTTTTTTTGGGAAGTTTCAAATGGTGAAATTTTGTGGAGATTGAGGATAAATTTCATAGTAATGGTGGTCAAGATATAAAGTTATTTTTCACTATATTTTTAGAGATATATTCCATGGAAGACAAGGCTTGTGACTAATCCTAAAATCAGTTCTCTTGGAATTTCTACTACAATTTTTTTCAGTGAAGTTTCAGACTCCAAAATTTTTATAATCTTGAGTTGACATAGTGAAGTACATGTGGAATTTTTTTATATTTTGAATAATTTCTTATGGAATTTTGGGTTTTTACACATGTTATTTTTTTATGTTTTTAAGAGTTTTTTTTGTGGTTAGCATGCTCATTTTTTTATATTTTTTTAGAGATTTGTTCCAATATCTTTAAATAACACAGGATCTGTCGTTAAGAGGGTAAAATTGTGGTTTGGGAAGAATACATGCAGGAAATACACATGGTTTCATGTGGTTGGTAACACATTGTTTCACTTGGTTGGAAACTCCTATAACCCCTATATGTACCCCTTCGAGTAGTACTACATTAGACAGTGCATGTAGATAGGATATCACTTTTAAGTGTCTTTGGGTATATAGGAATTTCCCTAGGTATAACTGAAATCAGACTTAGATAATCTATTTGGCCATATTATCACTATATTACATCGAGAACAACACTTGAGGAGACCACTCTCTAGTACCTAGGTAGTTGAATAGTATGGCTAAGGGCACATTTGAGCCTCCTTAGTTAGTGCCATGAGATATTGGGTTGAGTACTATTGTTGGACTCAACACTTTTATCAAATATCTATAACACCTAACACTCCCTTGTCCTTAGGACCCAACAATTTTTTTCCATCACTCCAAAGAAACATCCAAAAATCACTTCACCAATTAAACCTCTAGAAATCTCCTCCATGGCTCATGAATAAAATGAGGAGATACAAAACTAGCTATCCAAATTGAATGGTCAAATCAACGAATTGAATGATAGGTCAATGAAAAAGGTTTATTTGATGAATACCTAAACAAAAATGGAAAGAAAGATGGATGAAAATATGAAGCAGATGAAAAACATGGAACAAAGAATGGATGGAAAGTTGGAACAAAAAATTGATGGAAAGTTGGAATAGTTGAAACAGAAAATGGATGGAAATTTTGAAAATATGAAATACAATATTATATAAGCCTTAAATGGGAGGTTCCCTAAAATTGATAAGGTGTCTGGAGGGACTCATGAAAAGACAAGTAGTATTCAGGTTGAACAACTTTCCAATAATAAGAATTTTCTAGGGGGGTTTAAATCCAATAGTGGAGTTACTTATGAGTGGTCTCCAAAAGGAGTGAACATTCCCAATATTGAATTAAGGAAGTTTGATGAAACATAGGCCTTTAAATGGTGATCCAAGTAGAGAAATATTTTGAACTACATAATATTATGGATGATAAGCAAAGGATTCACATATCAGCTTTGAGCTTTAAGATAAAACCATATAAATAGTATCAATGGGTAGTTAAAAGGAAGTACCATTCTTATCATTATACTCAGATTTTATTTACAAGAGACTTAGAAGCGCGATATGGAAAGATTGGGAATAAGACTACTTTAATCAATTGACAACAATCAAGCACTTGGGTGATATTGAGGATTATAATTCAGAATTTCAGGTATTGGCCACAAAGGTGAATAACATACGTGATGAACATTTGTTGGAATCTTATATGGGTGGATTAAAAGAAGGCATTAAACATGATATTTTCGTAAAAAATCCCGAAAATATTATGGAACATATGCAATTTTCTCATCATATTCAAAACAAGAATAAGGCTACACACAAGTATACCATTGGAGCATATGGATAATGAAGAGATTATTTTGGGGTTCATAAAACAATCGCACCTCAACCTACTCGAATATCATAGAAGGAAATGGAGGAAAAAAGAGAAAAAGGACTATGCTTTGGTTGTAACAACAAATGGTCAAAATGGCATAAATTTCAAGAAACAAAATTATTCACCTTGGAAAATAATGATGAAGAGGAAATGGAGGCATCTACACAAATAAATGAGGAAGAAATTGTCAACTTAAATGAGCAGGAAATAGAGGAAGAAAATGTGCACAACATTGATTCATAAAGTTTAGAAATATTTTTTCTTGCATTGGTAGGTTTGTCAGCGCCTCAAACCATGAACGTTGTAGGTTACATTAAGAAGAAAAATGTTATAGTGCTCATTGACTTGGGTAGTACCCATAACTTCATTGATAAAATGTTAGCATAGTACCTCAATTGTTTTGTATATCGAGTGAAAAACTTTCAATGTTTGGTTGCTAATGGTGTTATAGCAAGTTTTTCCTCACCCCAACAACTTTCTTAGAGGGCCTTTCCATTTCCATATGAAGGCTTGAAGTCCTTTGTTGTACCTTCCAAAGCCAAAAAATCATATTTTTTCATATATATGCTCCCTACAAGTTAGACAGCATGCATACACGTAGGTTGAACCATTACAACCCATGTACATCGAGTTTGGTGCCCAAAATTAAAAATTATGTCGGGTTTCCATGTCATGTCACGAGATCCATGATCCTTGACCTTTCATAAACTAGAAATGTTCTGACTCGACCCTTCAATTCCATTTGAAGGATATAAATTGGGCCATATCCAAACCGTGGAAGAGGAGAGAATTCAACTTTTGAGAGAAAAGATACTCTAGAGAAATTTCACTTCACATTGAGTCTACATCCCTTTATCCTTGAAAGTCTAAACACATTGTTCAATCCCCAAGATCTTCCTTCTTTGATGGAGAACCTCATTGTCTCCTTTATATGAGCTTGCCTTTGGTGGAGGATTGAAGTGGTGGAGGTCCAGCTGGAGGGACTTAGTTTCTTGGTTCTGATGTGTGCCAGCACAAAAGTTTGTCACTTATACAGTTAAGTTGATCACTTTTAATAGAAATACTCTTTTCTCATCTAATTGGTATCTTGAAAATATTTGAATTGCTATTCCATGGGCATATTTTTCATGAATGTTAATGGATTATGCTATTTTATATGTTAACATTATATATTATCACCATATGCTTGCGTATCTTGGTTTTTTAGGACAAGTTGTGAGTATAAATATTTGAGTTGCGTGCTCAACATTGGTCTTCATCGAATGTACGGAAAAGGTAGGATCTTGATCTTGTCTGGTTAGCATTTCCTTTATATAACATACATGGGATTATAGTTGATTTTTGTGTGTCATTTCATCTATTGTGGTTTACCCCATACCATAGAGTGATTTTCCTCGTAACATAATTGGTGAACATACTGGGGATTGATATTTTGTTTTAGGGTTTTGAGTGTTTTTTCTCCTTGAATTCCTCTCTGTTAGCCTAAGTTTCATTGCCGCCTAATTTCTTGATGACCTATTTTTACTTTACATCTGAGTTTTATTGGATTAATCCTTTCCCTGGCGGTGTTTTACTACATATACATGGGTTTTCCCTTAACAGACACGTACATATCTGAGATGTCCTTCTATAGGGTGTGTACATACGTGAATTTTTCTTAAACAATTGCGTACATCAACCTTTTAGGCTTACTAGCCGATTTTGTTGTTTGTTGGGTGAGTTTGGTTGGTGGTTGAGTCTTCTTAGGTTTCTTTCCTAAATGTTGAGTGCTTACATAGTGATACAAAACCTTATTATTGTTGAATTTTCGGGCGGTATTCTTTCTTATCATATTTTTCATTGGTCGTCCTTGCACATTGGTATGAGTGTTTTCTTCTTGGTATCCTTCTTGGCTTGTCTCTTTTTGCTTGCAGTGGGGTCTGTATGTGAAGTTGTTATTCGGTCCTTCCATTTTCTTTTCTTTATATCAAAAATACAACAAAAAAAAAATCTCATTTTGCATTATGGATAGACACTTAGTGTTCATCTTGACACATGTGGAAAGATTGCATTTTATTGAAATTGTAGAAATTGCATTGAAAGTTGCATTTGAAAAGCTTACCATCTCTTGAGAATTTGAGATTAGGACTTAGCACTATGTTTATATTCATTTCTTTGATATGTTGAGTCATAGCATCATCAGTTTCACGAACACATCTCTTGAGTAAAAAAAATCCATTAAAAGTAATGTTGATGAATTAAAATTGATTAGAAACAATTTCATTTCTCAGAGTACAGAAGAAAGCATAGGATATAGGGCCTTGGAATATTATTTTGTGAGTAAAATTCTCCAAGGCTATTAAACTAAACATATGTGTCTGACCAGGGAGTGGTGAAATCCATTGTCTAATTAGTGACATCAGGAGGATCTTCTCACACTGGATTTAAACATAAGGTCGAGTGAAGTTGGTTGTGGAGATATCCCTCTAATACCTTTCTAACGTCAGAGATATTTATGTGGTTTCATTCATATATGGAGGTCTTTCTAGAACCTTTACATCTATGAGAGGCAATGCTTTCAATATTTCAGGATTTGTTACCCTGCCTATACAGTGGACCAAACTTGTGACTTTTCTCCTACGCATTGGTTATATCATGGTGGCTCTAGTTGCTTGACATAAGTATCCACATAGGTTACTTGCAGGGGTTATTCTATAGGTACCCTGAGTCAGATAAGGTTCGGAAAACACACATCCCTTATGGAGGATTAGCTCTCTGGGAGGATCTAGCCAACTGCATTGTTAATCCCATGAGGGCCCTTATAACTGATTATGATACCTACAATCTTTTAAAGGGATTCTCAGGCCCCTCTTGGGCGAGACATTCCTACTCTAGTGAGGGAGCCCCTTTTCAACCACTATATCTTGTTTTTGTACGTTGTGATTTTTTGTTTACTTTGGTGTGATCTATGATTATTATTTGGCCTTAGGATTTTGTATTGCATCGTGATTTTTCATTACTATGGTTAGTGGAGCCCCCATGACTCCCTCAGTTAGCGCTGCCTAGCCCATGGTATTTTTTCATTCCATGGGGACAAATTCTTTTGTATTTCTGAGTGGTACACCTAATCATGATACTCAACCAATACCTTGGGCCTCTAATTATTTTTTTGGTATTCCAGACATGTCTTTGCACTTTCAATCCATTGTCTCCTCATCTTATGTGAATCCTAGTTTTGGTGTTGGGGGCATTATGCCTCCTTATTCTCCCTTTTCATCTGGTGGGAGTCATATACCTCAACCAACTCTTATGGTAGGAGGTTGGAATCCTCCTTCCTCTAGACCCAATCCTATATTTTATTTTCCCGAATCGAGTGCTCAAATGGGTGGTCCTTCTACTTATTAAATCTCATCCATCTATCCTTCTTCCACTATGGCAGTTCCTACAAACAATTTTCTCATGGTGGACCTCCTTCTTTCCTCTGGTGTTTCATATGGAGGGAGTCAGTTTTATAGTATGGGAAACCCCCTTCATGGAGTTCCTTTGTTTGGGGTAAACTTATATATATCCTCACCTGAGTAACCCTTGTCATGTTGCTTTCCCTTCGCAAGCGACTTCCTCAGTGATGATTCCCTTACAACCCTTTATGAATCAGTTTGTAGGAGGATACCATACTGCCGGACAAGGACAAGGTGTATACCAGAGCTCTTCATGGCCCACAATCTCTCAAAACCAATATTTTCCATAATATTGGCCTCAGATTCCACCACCATCCATTGCATGTCATTCTAGAAGCACAAGTCCAGTCACTGCAAGTCATACTGGAATTATATCACCAACCTCTGCTAGTCATGTTGGAGATAGGTCAACAACCTCTTCAAGTTATGTTGAATACATGCAACTGGCTACTGTGAGTTACACTAGGTTCACAACTCCAGTCACTGCTAGTCACATTGCACAAACATCACTAACCTCTCCATTTCATGTTGGATATCTGCTACTAGCCTCTGCAAGTCATGTTGGGAGCATGTCACCAACCACTGCAAGTCATGCTAGGGGCATTAATATGATTGAGAAGCCGAGACGTATAGGACATAAGCCCAAGTTACTTTGTATACTTTTCAAAGGAGATCATATAACTCATTTTTTCCCTACTACTATTTTGGTACAAGAAGCGCAGTCCTTGTTTGATAGCCCTTTGAGTTTTGAATTGTCTTCAGTTTCCCAAATATATAATCCTTATTTAGTTGATTCAGTGGTCATGTCGATGCAATATTTGGCTGACACCACTCTTGTTTTGGGTAGTGATGTGTCTCTATATCATGTTGTGTCATATCCTATTCAACCAACGATTGAAGAAGTGGTTGTGTTGATGCAATCTTCGTTTGATCCAACTCTTCTCTTGGAGAGTGACAAGTATAAGGAAGTGACATTGTCAATGAAATCTTCGATCAATCCCACTCTTTTTTTGGGGGTGATGTGTCTTTCGACCATGTCCTTAGCATTTCTAGTCGTGTACCTTATGAACAAGGGAGCGTTCCACTATATCAGAGTATTTTCCCTCCAAGTCCTAGGACTGTTTCCTTTGATTGGAATGATCTTGTAGAGCCCTGACTTCCTTCCCTGCAAGGATCCTCTACAAGTATTTTATCCTCCTCATCTTGGTGAGTTTTGCTTTCTACCAAGCTTATGTCAGCCACCTGTGAGTTGCTGAATTTCAACAAAAGTCTTGCATGGGAGCCCTGGCCTCCCCCATGATATGTTTCTCATAACAACATCCCCTGAGTCTTAGTTAAGCTCTTTTCCGACTCTCTAAAAAAGAGAAAAGATTGTCGAGTGAACTTGTCTCTTTCACACGCGTTAAATGGATTTGAAAGCTCATCTATTTGGTGTAAGTTTAACCCTTTTTTGGACCAAGTAGAATAATTATGAAAAAGGAACACTCTAGTCAACATTGGCTAGAAGAGTTCTCTTGGGTATTGTTTTATACTTTTTCGGGCCTAGGGGACTAAATATATGAAAAATGACATTATCTGGAGTTAAGTTGTAATTGCATTTTGTTATCTTGATTGTAGTATTGAGCCTATTATCGGCTCCTACTTTCTCGTTATAATCCCCTTACCTCAAGAATTTGCATCACTAGATAAGTAGAGCCTTGTTTATATCCTTTGCATCTTGACACCTTGTACCCTAAGAGGAAACATTCCCCCAAGTTTGCATTCCCTGCATGCACTTCCTTGCATTGAGAATAGGTATGTTCCACTATTTGGAGCTATTTTCTTACTCGTGACACTCATTTCCTCTCTTGTATCATATCATTCATTTTCCTATGAAAAAAAAAAGGATGGGTGGGTGTTACAGGTAAATCCCCTATTAGGATATAGACTCCTAAGACCAAGACATAAAGGTGCTAACATTAATCACTGACATCCCTTTAAACCTAGCTAAACTAATGTATAGAGAAGAGGAAGAAGATGTACCTTTTTGCGATGTTTGTCCTCATTCCAGTTCGAGTTGAGCTCCAATATCCAAGCTCCTCGACAAGTCCTGCAATCCAATCAAAGAAAAAACATGATTCCTAATCTACTATGATTAGATTGAAACCAGATCTATCTATTAAACACAAGTTCATGTAAATAAACATAATATTGAAGGAAACAGGCCAAGCACATATATATTAATGAAAACAAAGTAAAGTGCTTACAACTATAGATGTAGATGGAATAGCCTCACCAAGCTCTCTTTGTCCAAAACCTTTGCTCAAATGATCCAAAAGAAGAATGATTATGCTTCACTGATTATCTTCCTTATGAGATCATAATTTTGATGCCTTCAATGTCTCTTCCTTCCTTATGAGATCATAAGTTAGGTGTTTCTCCATTTTTCCATCCATTTCACCATGAGAAGGCCTCCTTATATAAGCTTGGAGAGACCCAACCACCTTAGATATTCTTGGGATAGGTTTAGGATCCTTCTCCATCAATTGTGGATATTCCCTAAGATCCAACCTTCACTTTAGATTCAAATCCAACCAACTCCAAAGATGAGGGGGATTTTTCCCTAATTTTCCTCAACAGCCCAAGATTTCCTCAAACGGCCTAGCCCTCCCTTAGAATGGGGCATAGAGTGTTTCAAATCTCACCCAAATAAGGGTAGGGAGCACTGGCACTCCCTGACAGTGGGTAAGGGAGCACTGCCCAAAATTTTCTTAAAAAATTCCAGCGCTCCCCCAAAAGGGTGCTGAGAGTGCTGGAACACTCCCCCAAAGAAGGGTAGGGAGAGCTAGCACTCCCAGACAGTGGGTAGGGGAGAAATGGCACTCCTTGACAGTGGGTAGGGGAGCGTTGGCCTTCAAAATTCATTTTTAAGTGGGTTTTTTCATGGAAAAAGATTTGTACCCTTCATCAAATGATTTATCCTTCTTAAACCAGTCTTTAAGGGTGTCTCTGAAGTGTCCTTGTGATGTCGTTCGAGACACGACATAGAAAAGATGATTTTATGATGTATGCGACACTTGTGTCCAAAATGTGACACTTGTGACACTTGTAATGACGACAATAGGTCATCATTGAAGTGATTAATTTTGATGTGTAACAAGTTTCCCCCCAAAGTGCGAAGTTAGAAGATGGAAAATGATGACTGAAGTACTTTGTATACTTTTTCGAGTAAGGGTATCGATGTGGAGAACCTATCAAAAGATGCACACAACCATCAAAAAAACATTATGACATGTTTCAAACCCAAGGAAGGCATACCTATTATTGAATGATAATGACTTGCAAGGTATGTCTGCCATAAGATACACTGGGGATCCATAATTGTATTAACAAAAAGGTATATCCACCAAAGATACAATGTGGATATATACTCCCATGACATGAATTGATCATAGCTATGAAAAGTACACAGTGGATCTACGAAATGACAAGACATAGCCACAGACCAATACAAAGTTGATCTATGTGACAGTATATGTGTCAATATTCAAAAGATGCTCTGTTACAACCTAGGCAAAGTATATATCAGAGTGATCACTCAACCCAGGGTCTTCTTACCGATCTCGATGCAGTATGAATATAACCATGTGAATAGATTTCCTAATGTCGAACATGGTAGAAACCACTTGATTACTGGTCAATGAGGTAAACCATTAACAAGTGCGAGGGAAATCACCATTGATGTCAATAATTCCAAAGATACCCTATTACAGTCCATTGAATGTGAATAGATGAGCTAAAGTCGAACATTCGTGGAGTCATCCGATCAGGGGTCGATGATGTAAACCCATTGTCAGAAGATGTAAATTGGTAGATCAAATGAACATGGACTGAAATGGGTATTGAAACAAGATATTTGTGATGACTGAATCTCAAGGTAGATACTTCCCTTGAACACTGAGGCACAACAGCAAAAACATGACATGGACCAAAACATGATGATGTAGTGGATACTATGACATTCGTTGGGTGACCCAAAGGAGTAAATAAACTCATAAGATTGGTTCAGTGCAAAGGTTCAGTGGATTAAAATGTATGGAAAGACAAAGTGTCATGTTCAAGGGCGACCGTAAGAGTGACTTGTAATGTTCCCAAAAACTGCTTAGCTTGCTTCCTTCAAATTTTTCCCCCATCCAGATAGACAAGTACCTCTTTTTGATTTAACAAGCTCGAGGAGGATAACACATGATTGATATAACTCACCTTTGGTAAGTCCCTCTTCCTTTGTTTAACGAACTGGAAGAAGTAAGGGTTTGGTCCCATATGAGCCCTTCAATGCATAGTTTAGCGAGTCCAGAGAAGGAAAAATCGGTGGTTTTTCATGTTTAGAGAGTCTAAAAAGAACTTAAACGTGACTCCAGTGTTGTCCTTTTTCATAATGTTAGTCTCGCGAGGCCAAAAAAGAGATAAATTACCACTCAAAAGACGCCCTTTCAAACCTTTTAACGAGTGGGAAAGGAAGCAATATCACTCGACAATCTTTTCATATTTAGAGAGTATGAAAAGAGCTTAAAGGAGACTCTAGGCGGTTCCTTTTTCGTATAACCTTTATGAATCCTAAAAATTGATAAAATTCTACTCAGTTACATTCTCATGTATTTGCGAGCATGAGAAAGAACAAATACTAAGCTCGATATTGGTTTCATTCTTACACAATCTTGAAACAAAATTAAGCTATTCTTGTAAATTCCCAATGTAATTTCCAAAGGTTGAGATACCCATGAATGGTTGGTACTCTTCCCCCATCTTGAAAAGATAATGGCATAACTCCAGAATGATAATCAAAGGTTGGAGACATGCTCCCCCAAGCTTCAATTCATTCACCGACTTTGAGTTTGTCACCAATTTTTGTACTAGATGGAGAAAAAGGATACAGGTGGATGAAAAGAAGGTTCAAATATTATTCCTAGGGTTCAAATTTTTGTAGGGTGCTTACCCAACATATTATTCCTAAAGGTTTGTGGCTACAAGGGAGGTACATGTGGGATCCCTATTTTCTAGCAGTGCGAATGTATAGATAAGATATAAATTGGGGCAAAGAAAAATATCTCTATTGTAGTTGTTAGATATATTAAAGCAAAAAGATGTTTAAGACCCTCAATGTGTAATATGAAAGTTATGTTTAAGGCCCTCAATGTGTTGTGAACCAATATCAGACCAAACAATGATGGAATAACCATATACATTCAACCAAACCCTAAATTTAGTATGAACATCATCAGAAACTTATTGAAATGCTAAGTATCTGATTTTGGATTTTGAGATTTTGGAATCCTAAAGACCTCGTATTCAAACATTTGTGTGGCAATAAGGAGTCCAAATTTATTCATTCATTTTCCAAATTGAAACTCTCGGAATGAAATTACTCACCATTCTTTGTTCCTTGTGAATATTGGCTCGAGGTCGAGGTCGAGGTCTCCTTACGCACATAGTGGCTCAAGGTCTATATCTCCTTGCACCGTAGTGGCCGAGTTCACTTTCTCCTTGCGCCGCAGTGGTCGAGGTCACTTTCTCCTTGCAACACAGTGGTGAGGTGACAATTGCTGACGATATTTCGAGGGTTGGAATGGCTCTGACACTGAGATACGAAGGTTCCAAAACCCTGGATGGCTCCCAAAGAAAAGACCTTTGAAATGGGCATGGGAAAGAAGGCAAGAGAGACAAACCTGTGTTTCCTAAGAATCCTTTTAGTATACCTATGTATCTTAACAATTGTGAAAGACCAACCCATGTGAATCTAAATGCACAAATGTTGATGATAAAGACCCGAAATTTGTGAATGTCGTATAAAAGCCTTTTTAGATTGTCAAAAAAATGAATTTGAAAACTAGAAAGAATTTGTGATAAAGGACTTAGGCAATATGTGCATTATGATTTCAATACACTAGAATTAAGTATTACCTATACATAATTTCCACTAGACAATTTAAAGTCAATCTATTGAGAGTTATGGTAAAATAGTAAAATCATTGATTAGAGTAGTTGTTAGGAAACATAACGAAAATTTGAGTGTGTTGAAT
Source organism: Picea abies (assembly GCA_900067695.1). NCBI lineage: Eukaryota > Viridiplantae > Streptophyta > Pinopsida > Pinales > Pinaceae > Picea > Picea abies. Next base: position 724 of record CBVK0100634178.1, on the reverse strand, counting down.
GTAATTTAGCAAAGGAGTTTAGTGTGTGAGAGTCAAAGTGTGTGCGCAAATAGGAGAAAAGAATAATATCTATTTGACAACAATTTAGCACAAGCCTACCTTGAAGTCAATGTTCATATGGCACAACATAAGTGAATTAGCACAAGATAAGATGTGGGGATGATTATTGATGGAGTGATGACTTTCTCAATGTTCATATAATGCATAGTCAATTTTTATACATGGGTTGTTCAGAATCACCCTAATAATTCTAATCAACTTAGTTGAATGTAATCATGGACCTTGATTTCATGGAACAAACACAAAAACCCTAGGTAATTTTGATCCTTGACATGGTCAATGTGGATCATTCCTCCATTCCTATAAATGTGTATGCATAATGACCTTTAGAGGATGACAATTTGGTGAGTGTTGTTTCCCCATTAGGATTAGGAGTTCATATAGTTTACATCCCAAAGAGATCTGTATGCTTCCTTCTTATTTTGTTGGTTTTTTCTAAGGACTCACAAGCAATTTGTATCAAATTGGTATATAATAGGGTGTGATTCATCACATATCATTGTCCCTTCACCTCCTCCATACCTCCTCCTTAACCATGGGTGACATAATGCTATCATTCAATAGTAAAATTGTTACATTTCATTGTAATGCATCATGTGTACTGAGGGCTTGAGCCACCACAAAGGAAACATACAAAGAATATTTGTCTTATGAACAAGATATG
>CBVK0100634176.1:0-24560 GCA_900067695.1 Picea abies | reverse complement strand
ATTTTATATAGTTTTTATAAAATTTTGGCGATTTTTAAGGTAAAATAATTGTATCCTATATTATTTGGGCAAATCATTTTTAAAATAGCGAATCTCATTTTTGGAAAAACCATGGAAAATTAGTCCATGAGCGAAATTTATCCCCTAAAATCATCCTTAAATCCATGATCACCACTTCCCACTTCCACTCAGGAATGGGTAATGGATGCAGTACTCCAGCTAGGTGTCTATGCTCAACCTTGACCCTTTGACATTCTAAGAATTTAGTTATGTATTCAACAATATCCTTCTTCATGCCTGGCCAATAATATTGGCTCTTGACTATTGAAATTGTTTCATGATATCCTGGGTGTCCTGCACAAGGCACATTATGTGTCTTTTTTTAAATCACACTCCTCAATCCCGGAGAATTGGGTACATAGACTCTATTTTTGTACCGAAGGATTTCATCAATTCCCAATTCATAATTCTCAACCTTCTGTCGCATTTTACCTTGCTGCAATTTTTTACTAATTTCATGTACTGCAAATTTGAATTTGCAGCTTCATAAATTCTTCCTTTAAGATCCGTCAGATACATGCTACTAGTTGTAGCATGTAGTTCATGCACTCTCCTGCTGAGTGCATCATCCACTTTGTTCTCCTTTCCTTTGATGTGTTTGATATCAAAGTCATACTCACAGAGGAATTCCAACCATCTACTCTGCCTAGCATTCAAGGTAGGTTGATCAAACAAATACTCCAGACCATTATGGTCTGTCCTCAGATCAAACCTCCTTCCCATGAGGTAGTGCCTCCACTTCTTCAAGGCATGCACTATGGCTGCCAACTCCAAATCATTAGTGGAATAGAGCCTTTCATGCTCTTTCAACTTCCTTGATTCATAACATACAACAAACCCATTTTGACCGAGGACTCCACCTAGTCCTTCTTTACATGCATCTGTGCATACAATGAAGTCTTCATTTGGATTTTCAATCCTTAGAATTGGAGCACTAGGTAACAATTTCTTCAATTGTTGGAAGCTTCTTTCACATTCTTTTGTCCATCGAAATTTCTTCCCCTTCCTTTGCAAGGAAGTGATGGGGTGAGCTATTCTTGAAAACCCTACAATAAACCTTTTGTAATAGCCAGCTAGACCCATGAAGGATCTGACTTCTATCACACTCTTAGGTGTTTTCTACCCTTTAATGGCTTCTATCTTTTCAAGTTCCACTGTTATCCCATCCTCAAATATGATATGCCCCAAATAGTGAATTATGTTTTGATAAAATGAGCACTTGCTCAATTTGGCATACAGTTGATGCTCCCTTAGCACTTGCAACACCATCCTCAAATGATGCTCATGCTCTTCTTCCAAATTGGAATATATAATAATGTCATCCAAAAATACAATGACAAACTTGTCTAAATATTCTCAGAAAACACCATTCATTAATCACATAAAAACAACTAGTGCATTTGACAACCCAAATGGCACCACTGTGAACTCATAATGGCCATACCTTGTCCTGAAGGCGGTATTTCTAATATCTTCCTCTTTAATCCTTACCTGATGATATCCTGACTTACAATCTATCTTTGAAAATATCTTTGCATCTTTAAATTGATCAAAGAGATCTTCAATCCTTGGCAGAGGATATTTGTTCTTTATAGTTACTTTAAAGTTGATGCACAATCTCAATGTCCCATCTTTCTTCTTCACAAACAACACTAGGGCACCCCAAGGTGATACACTTGGGTGTATATACCCCTTCTTCAGAAGCTCTTTAGGCTACATTTGCAGTTCCTTCAGCTCTGGTATACTCATTCTGTAGGGATTCTTTGACATTGGGGCTGCTCCAGGGATAAAATTTATAAAGAAATCAATATCTCTCTTTGAAGGTAGTACTGGTACCTTCTTGAAAACATCTTCAAAATCTTCTAGGACTACATGGTCCTCCAGAATTGGCACCTTATCCTTAGATGCTTCTTCCATATGAGTTGCAAATATTTGATAGCCTTTCTTGTAGCATTTCTTTAGCTGCATTGCTGAAATTTATCTAACAGTAATTGTCATGGGAATTCCTTAGACTGTTTTTTGATTTCCTTCCTCATCCAGGCAAGTAAATGCCTTGTTACGACAGTCTAGTATGGAATGGTGTTGGTCCAACGAATCCATACCAATCAGGCAGTCATATGATCCCAAAGGCAAGATGTTCAAATATGCCTTGGTACTCAATCCATTCATGCCCATTGGACATGATTTAACAAACTTAACAAACTTTATCTTGGCTCTTGTAGCCAGCTGCACCAACCAATATTTCACATTCTTGCTTCTTGGCAATTGCAAACTTTCCACTACCTTGGGATCTATATAACTATGAATAGCCCCTGAATCAATTAAAATAGTAAAGGCATGGTTATTGATCATACCTTCAACTTCAATCATGTGTGATTGAAACTCAACTTGCTTGTTTTCCAGGGCTGCATAGATCCTTGGTATTCTACAACCGATGTCCTCCATTGTTTCTGCTTGCTGAACATTGTGGACAACTCTCACCTTGTCACTTTTGTGAGGAAAATCTCTATACTTGTGATCCCATTTACAACCCCCAACATTGCATAGGTGGTTGTCTTGGCCTTTGTCCACCTACTTCAGCCATCCTGGGCTCTCTAAACATTGGTTGTCTTTGAGGATTATTCCTAAAAAAGGGTGTCTTGTTCCCCTTCTGCCTCTGTTCCCTCTTAAACTTCTTCTTGTCTTCCCAAGCTCTTTGGAAAGTAGGTTTTCCTTTATGTTGATCATATAATAATTTCTCCCTCCTTATGGTTTCTTGCATAGTTTTAGGATCATCATATTGGATCTTGTCACTAAGGAAAGTTAGAAGTCCACTCAAAGCTCTTTGGAAAGTAGGCTTTCCTTTATGTTGATCATATAAGCATTTCTCCCTGCTTCCACAACCCAACTTCAAACCTTTTCACAACCCAAATTCAAACCTTGCGGTTCCAAATCCCCTGATTACTGTAGTTTCTTTTCTCTGCTATCTTTCTCGAATTGTTGTACCTCTTGAGCTTCCAAACACGGCCCATGTGCTCTCTTGGCACTCTGGAATGCTCTAAAATTCAAATTTTGTCCTTCTCAACAACAATTTTCTCTGGGATTTTTTATTCCATAACCGCTTATATTGTTTAATTCAGGCTCAATGTCGAAAACTGGGCCTAAACTTTAATTTTGTCCATTTCGATAACAATTCTTTTTCGAAACTTTTGCTTCAGCTTCCACTAACATGGCCCATCCAGGATCAGTGTTGAAACCTTGGCTCTGATACCAATTTGTAACATCCCCGGCCCTCAATCTTTGTCGTGCAACGCTACCTAATGACTATATCTTTGATTTTCTGTTCTGATACCAATTTGTAACATCCCCGACCCTCAACAACAAGGGAAATGCCACTGAGGAATTTCACTGTAATACCATTTTGTGGCAGCCCCGGCCACCCAAGTTGGGCCATGTAATGCCACCAACAGAATGCTAATCTCTGATACAGATTAATTGTTCATCCTGGAGTACATATATATTACATGCATTTCTAATGAAATAAAAGGCAATAAAATATACTACTACTATACTAACTCATGCAAAATTGACTGTAAATCATACATGCAACAAAGGCACATGATAACATTGTAGGAATCAAATACATGCACAAAAGGCATCGTTAAACACATAATTGATACTTATCTTTGGATTATGAAGACCATCGACTGCGTGCAGACCTTCCACGAACCTCCCAGCCTTAGGACACACTGCTCATCACTCTCAACAATGGGTCACCCCCGAGCTAGGACTAAACTGCACTGGGCAAGGGATTCCTAGGCTTGGAAAGGCTAACAAGAATGTCACACAGTTCAACAGGAAATATTATCTCAGGAGCCACTTACACCCACTACTCATAGAGTCTCATCCCCCACATGCCTGTCCCACCCCAGGAGTATACACCTTCACTATCACATAGTTCATCGGATACTCCACCTCCCTTCGGGGCTTCAGCAACAGTCCAGACAGGAACTCTCAGATCTCTGTAGCTACTACTGGACTCCCTCCAAGATAATTCAATTCCTCAACACACTCTCTCACCTGGAGAGAGTTTCTCACAAGCCTGACAACTTGCCTCTTCAATCCACGGGCCTGACAACCTGCCTTTGCAAACCACAGCCTTGAAAATATATTTCTTTTATCCAGCTCCTAAGAAAAATGGGTAAGGGCGAAGGCAACAACAGAACTCCTATAGGGCAGAGCATGACTCAGAAAAAATATAGTGCGTGCAAGTTTCAGAGGTTCACGATGACCACAGGTTCAACAATGGTGGAATGGCTAGCTACGTGCTTGCTCAATGCATGATTTAACTCCTCAGGTTAAAGGTGGTCGGTTGGTCAGAGAATGGCGAGAATGGTGAGAGTGTGAGAGCCAAGTGTGTGTGCTTAAACCTCTGTGATTCCCCCCCCCAAACAACAAAAATTCCCACTTAAAATTTCATGTGCCTGAGCTAACACATGTCGCTCATAAAGCATGTTCCTTTCCATTTGGAAGTCATTCCCTCTTCCCAAAGGAACTTAGGATATAATCATATCCTTCTATCAACATTTAGAATAACAATAAATTATTCTTGGACTTAAGCTAGTAAGCTTAGTCCCTATTTCTAGCCCCTCATCACCCTCTCCATTACCCAACCTAGTGGAGCTTAGTCCCCCATACCCTTTATTCATGGTCAGTCTACATGAAACGATGTTTTTATATTAATAATACAAATATTTACATGTACAAAACAAGCTCCTGGACTTTAACACCTAGGCTCTCTGATCTAATAAACACATAAGCCTATCAGCATATAATTGCTTGGCTCACTAGCCTACAAAACATGTTACAATTCATAAATACAACTGGGGCTCGTCCTTGGGGATATTACATGAGTGGCCTCCAGGTGTTGCTGAGTTTGAGCCCTTCTTCTTATTCAAAGTGTTGTTCCTATTTTCGATCTCTTTTGTGATTAGAGTTTTAGTGAGAGTGTCTTTATAATTTATTGTGTATGTTTTTTATAAAATTCTGATTGCAAAAACATATGATTTATATTGATATAAAGAAATTCATTCGTAGGTGTTGAATTATCAGAGATGGAAGTTTGCATGTTAGTTTTTTAAGCCCTGCGTTTCAAACTTCTTAGATGATAATCCATCTTTAGGGGATCGCCATGTTGAGAATGGAATGAGGAAGAGTGTTAAGAGTGTGAGTTATTAATATGGATTAATGATTAGTCTAGTGGGGATTTTTTTTTAGATAGGAGTGAGGTCGGCTCACTGTGATTTTTAATTCTTTAAAAAACCTAGGCTCATCTTTATGTTAATGTTGTGTTGTTTCTCAATTAATTATGAGTGGCCTCCAAGTGTTTTTGAGTTTGAGCCCTTTGTCTTTATTCAAAGTGTTGTTCCTCTTTTTTATTTCTATGGCTTCTCTCACTCTTATTTTTGTGTAGTGTTCTTCCTTGGATATTATTTTCGCATTTTCTATGCAGATGTGATGAAAAGTGATGTGAGTGTTTCGCAAGATCAAACTTATTAGTTATGTTCCTTGATATATCAACAACATGCTCTTTTAGATGAATTTCTAGTGACCTACCTATTTCACCGATGTACTCTTTTCCACACGAATAAGGGATTGAATACACTCCTTTGTGTTGTCTTGGGTCCACTGTGTCTTTTACACTATCAATCATGTTATGTATAGTGCTCGGGGGAGTGAAGCATACTTTGATGTTATTTCTTTTAAAAATATGAGCAATTTTATCTATGGTCCCTTTGATGTATGGTAATGATATTGTTGACATGTCCACCAGTCTCTATGTATGTCCTTTGTTTTTGGCTTTATGGATGACCTTCTTTATTTTTCTATCACGGTAACCATTCTTCAGAAAGACTTCTCGAAGATGTTCCAACTCTTGTTCTAGATTATTATTATTTGAGATTCTAATAGATCTTTTGGCGAGAGTTTGAGTGACTCCTTGTTTTTGGGTTGGATGGTGGTGAGAATTTTCATATAGGGATCTTTTTGTGTGAGTCAATTTTTTGTATACTTGATACCCCAGCTTGTTATCACCTTTTTGGTTGATCAATATATCAAGAAATGGTAGTTGATTCTTTACTTTTGTTTCAATGGTGAATTTGATGTGCTCTTAGAGGCTATTGAGGTGTTTCAGGAATTCTTCAAGCTTCTCATTTCCATGACTCCATTTTGCAAAGACATCATCTACATATATTTTCCAAGTGTCTGGTTTGTGTGGAGCAGAGTTCATGGCCCTTGTTTCTAAATGCTCCATGTAGATGTTAGCTACTACTAGAGACAATGGGGAGCCCATCACAACACCTTGTATTTTCTCATATGTTTTTTCTTTATAACTGAAATATGATTTATATTTTTTTGAAATATTGAACATTTTATTGATCTCTCTCTCTCTCTCTCTCTCTCTCTCTCTCTCTCTCTCACACACACACACACACACACACTCTCTCTCTCTCACACACACACACACACACACACACACACATAAAGTGTATTGTACTAAGTGAGTTAGAATGCTTTATACACCTGAATATTTAATTCTCTCTAATGTTGCAATTGTGTAATTCTTTAGTTTGAATCATGATCAAAGTAAACATAAAAAGAAAAATTAAAAGATCAAAAGTATTTCTCAATTTTGATTAGCCTAAAGAAGAAATGAGTTGTATAATGAAATTGGGGGTTGAACGAAAGAACGTATCATTTTTGTGACACTAAGAGGGTTGAAGGAAAGAATTTATCATCTTTGTGACACTAAGAGGGTTGAAGATGAAAAACATGTTCTTTTAGAATGTAGAGTGTATGTCAAAATATTTGTCACAATAATGACCTTCCTAACCATATAAATCATCAAAACTATGGTGATTTTGGAATGCTTTTCTAAATGTTTTTTAGCGCAAAAATAAAAATATAACTAAATCCAAGTAATCTCCTCCTTTTCTTAGACCAATTTTAGTATTGCTAAACATTAATCATCATTATCATAATCTTATTATGAATGGTATTTTTCCTAAAATAATAACACCTCTTTTTATGATGTATAAACAATGGAAGCTGTGAGGATGGTTTAGAATAATTTTAGATGATAGAAGTTTTTTTTTAATTTTATGTAAGGTATTTAATGTAGTTGATTGTGTCACGTGGGTGGATAGATGTATGTGTAATTTAAGGCTTAGTTATATAAAAAAAAAAATTTAAGACTTTAGGTTAATTGGATATTAGTTGTAAGTATTTTAAGTGAGTTTTATATGTTGTTCATTATAATGGATAAGTATTTAAATGTAATAATTTAATATTCATTTATATAATATTGAGAATTTTTTTATATTTTGAAATTTATAAATATTGTTAATAAGAATGAGATATGTTGATTTAATAATGAATATTGTTGTAATCTTTTTAAATAGGGATTTTATTAATAAATATTTAATTTATATTTTATATTTTCAATAAAATGAATTTATTGTTAAAATAAATATATATTATATATTTTTATTATTATTAAATTTAAATATATATTTTTTTAATTTTTAAAATATAATGATATTTTAAAGTAAATCAATTCATTTAAATTTGATATACATTTTCACCATAATCTTATTTTTCACAAAGAAAAAAATCATTATCTTACCATCATTTTTAATAAAAAATAATATATCATATACATAACTTCTCTTGTTTCAGTTAGATAGATTATCCAAATTGATACAACTACTAAATTATAATCATACTTATAAACACCACTTTTATAACACTATTTTCACCACAAAGTTAATTCTCAAATCTTATGCTTAATTTAAATTAAATATTCAAACATTTCAATTAAAATTTTATAAGATTTTAAAATGCATTTAATAAATGTTAAATTTTTATATTAATTAATTAAAATGAAATAGTTTTGAACACCACCTTTTATAATAATATTTTCACTACAAAGTAAATTCTCCTTAAATCTTATGCTTACATATCGATGATCCTCTGCTAATGATCGATGATCCTCTGCTTAAATATTTTCAGAACAATTATCCTCTGCCAAGGATCGATGACCTCTTTGATCAGTTGAAGAATGCCAAGATATTTTCAAAAATAGATCTCAGGTCAGGATATCACCAGGTAAGAATAAAATATGAATACATCAACAAGACTGCCTTCAAAACAAGGTACGATCATTATGAATTCACAGTGGTGTCATTTGGATTTTCGAATGCACCCACTATTTTTATGTGCCTAATGAATGGTGTATTCAGAGAATATCTAGACAAGTTTGTCATAGTCTTCTTGGATGACATCTTGTTGTATTCCAAGTCATAGGAATAGCATGAACATCATCTAAAGATGGTGTTACATGAAGATGGTGTTGCAGGTGCTAAGAGAGCACCAAGTGTATGCCAAGTTGAGAAAATGTTCTTTTTATCAAAAACAGATCCATTACTTGGGGCATGTCATTTCGAAGGATGGGATAGTCATGGATCCCGAGAAGATAAAATCCATCAGAGAATGGTCAGCACCAAAGAATGTGACAAAAGTCAGATCCTTTATGGATCTAACTGACTATTACATAAGGTTCATTCCAAAGATCTCAAGGATACCTCACCCTATCACTTCCTTGCAAAGGAAGGAGAAGAAGTTTCAGTGCACAAAAGAATGTGAGAAAATATTTCAACGATTGAAGTAGTTGTTAACCAGTGCTCCAATCTTGAGGATTGCAGATATAAATGAAGATTTTGTAGTGTGTACAGATGCATGCAAAGAAGGACTAGGAGGAGTCCTTAGCCAAAATGGATTTGTAATATGTTATGAGTCCAGGAAGATGAAAGAGCATGAAAAGAACTATGCCACTCATGATTTGGAGTTGGCAGCCATAGTGCACGCTCTGAAGAAATGGAGACACTACCTCATGGGAAGAAGGTTTGAACTGAGAACAGACCATAACGGTCTAAGGTATTTGTTTGATCAACCAACCTTGAATGTTAGGCAAAGTAGGTAGTTGGAATTCCTTTGTGACTACAACTTTCATATCAAGCATATCAAAGGAAAAGAGAACAAAGTGGTTGATGAACTCAACGAGAGAGTGCATGAACTACATGTTGTAGCCATTAGCATGTACCAAATTGATATTAAGGGCAGAATTTTGGAAGCTGCAAATGTAGATTCGCAGTACATGGAGTTGGTAGCAAAGCTACAGCAAGGTGAGATGCCACATAAAGTGGAAGATTATAATTTGAGAGCTGATGGAACACTCCTGTACAAAAACATATCTTATGTACCTAATATCCAGGAATTGAAACTTATGATTTTGAAAGAAATGCATAATGTGCCTTATGTTGGGCACCTTGGATATTAGAAAACTGTGGCAGTAGTCAAGATCCATTACTTTTGGTCAGTTATGAAGAAAGAGATTGTTGAATACATCACCAGATGTATGGAGTGTTAGAAGGTTAAAGATGAGCACAAGCACCCAACGGGGTTGCTACAGCCTTTACCCATTCATGAGTGGAAGTGTGAGGTGGTGACAATGGATTTCATCACAGGATTTTCTAGAACAAGAAAGAAACATGATTCAATCATGGTGGTGGTGGACACGCTTACAAAATCTACCCATTTTATTCCACTAAAGACTACTCACAAGGCATACAACTTTGTTGATATTTTTATGAGGGAAATAACACGATTGCATGGTATTCCCAAGACAATTGTGTCTAATAGGGACCCAAAATTTACCTCAAAATTATGGAAAGGGTTATTCAAGGGGTTCATAATGAATCTGAACTTCAGCACTGCTTATCATCCTGAGTCTGATGGATAGACAAAGAGAGTGAATAGAGTAATAGAAGACATGCTAAGGATGTATGTGATGGACAAACCATCTAAATGGGAAGAATACCTACACTTGGTAGAATTCGCCTACAACAATGGGTATCAAGAATCACTGAAGATGAGCCCATTTGAAGCACTTTATGGAAGAAAGTGCAACACTCCAATAAACTGGGATAACCCGGATGATAGAGCAATAGTTGGGCCAGAGTTGCTCAAGGAAATGGAAGAGAAATTGTTGAATATTAAATAGAATTTGAAGGTTTTCAAAGATAGGTAGAAGAGTTATGCTGATAAGAAAATAACCCACCGAGAGTTTAAAGTGGGTGATCATGTTTTCTTGAAAGTGAAATCCAACAAAAGTTCCTTGAAGCTGGGAAATTGTTCGAAGTTGGCAGCCAAATTTTGTGGGCCATTTGAAATCCTAGAAAGGATTGGACCAGTTGCATATATGATTTCATTACCTGCATCCATGATTGTACATAATGTGTTTCATGTTTCATTGCTTAAGAAATATATACCTGATGCTAATCATATTATTTATTGGAATGTGATTCAGGTGGAGCAAGAAGGTGTCTTGCAAGTGCATCCTATGCACATATTGGACCGCAAGAGAAAACAACTCTGGAATCGAGCCATAGGGCTTGTAAAGGTCTAGTGGACCTAGAAATTTCTTGAGGACGTAACATGGGAGCACGACGATGCTATGCAGGTAGAATACACACATATTTTTGAATATTTTGGAAATCTTGATGATGCTATGTAAAGACTTGCACTGAGGACAGTGCAAAAATAAGGGGAGATTATTGTAATATCCCCAAGGACGAGCCCCTGTTGTATATATGAATTGTAAACATGTTTTGTAGGCTGGTGAGCCGAGTGTTGATAATATGGTGGGCTTATGTGTTTATAGGCTGGAGAGCCTAAGTGTTAAAGGCCATGAGCCTGTTTTTGTATATGTAATTATGCAAAACATTAATAAAGAGTAAACATCGTTGTGTGAAGACTGATCATGAAGAAAGAGTGATGGGGGACTAAGCTTCCATAAGGTTGGGTAAGGGAGGAAGATACATGTGTGGGCCTAGGGGATAAGCTAGGGAGATTACCTCTAAAGGGGATAATAATTTATTATTATTTCCTAAAGGCTAAGGTGGAAAATTGACCAAGTGTTTTCCTAAGTTCCTGGAAAGGGGACGTAGGCTAAATGGAGCACATGCAGCTCCAAGAAGACAAGTTTCAAACTGGGTGCATGTAGTTAAATTTGAAGAGTCATCTCGTGTTGGGGTTTCATCCTCCATTCTTCCATCCGTTGTCTATCCTATTTTGCTAGGGAACTGATCTCTGCATACCCTCGCATAGCTCTAAAACAAGAAAACCATGAGGCAGAATTTTAATGTTTTCCTGTGAAGCTGGCGCATCCTCCATCTGAACCCATTTTGCCTTTGCATAAGCACACATTATGAAATACAGAACTGTGAAGCTAAAATATGTATTTACGTGAACCCAACCTATCTCCTCTTGCAGAGCCGAGTCTATACCTGAACCATTTTTGGGTTGTTGCCTTCTATTTTTCCTGAGTGGTGTTGACTAGTTGTTGTTGTCCTCACTGTGTAGGAATTGAGTTGAAGAAGGAGGTTTTCTAGCCTATGAGAAACACTCTCTCTAGGTGAGAGAGGTGGTTGTGGATTGAAGAGGAAAGTTGTTAGGCTTGTGAGCAACTCTCTCCAGGTGAGAGAGTGTGTTGAGGAGGTGAGTTCTCCTGGAAGGAGTCTTGTAGCTACTACAAAGCTCTGAGAATTTTGGTTCGACCTGTTGCTGAAGCCCAAGGCAAGGGAGGTGAAGCAACTGATGGACTGTGTGACAGTGAAGGTGTATACTCCTGGGGTGGGACAACCATGTGGGGAATGAGATTCTGTGAGCAGTGGATGTAAGTGGATCCTGGGATAAAATCCTTCCTCTTTCACTATGTGACTTCCCTATTGACCTTGCCTAGCCTAGGAATCCCTTTCCCGATGGAGCTTAGTCCCAGCTCGGGGGTGACCTACTGCTGAGAGTGATGAGTAGTGTGGTCTAAGGTTGGGAGGTTCGTGGAAGGTCTGCACATAGTTGGTGGTGTTACTCCACTTGAAAATATAAGTATCAGTCTGTGCTTAATTTATACGTTATACATGTTTGTGCTACTGATGCTTTAATGTTAGCATGTGTTCCATTGCATGTGAATTTACTGTTAATCTTGTTTGAATATGAATGGTAATAGTAACTCTTTGTTATGTTTTTTATTTATATTAAAATGCATGTTATATATATAAGTGTATATTCCACAGTGGTAGCATTACCTAGTATCTATGTTGGTCATGGATGCAACAGTTTGGTCTCGAAGCTAAGTACAACATCTGAGTAGTGGCATTGCCCATCCTGGTGGTGGCTAAGGATGTTAAAATTATGAAGGTAGCGGAAGTTAAGTTGGGCATGCATTTTGATGACACCCAAGAATATATATGAGTCCAGGAGACTGGAAGTCCGCTAACCTACCACATAAAATAATTCTAAATAAAGTCCATGTTTAAGGACTGTCCACTCAATGGTTGATTAAATCCAAATCGTAGATCTGTATAAATTGCCTAGATAAGCCAAGGCCATCCACTCAACACTTGATCATATCTGAATCTTCAATCTAATTAAACGCCAAGATAAGTGATGAAAAGGAAGACATGAGATTCCATGAGTCCATGAACTGTCCACTCAACAGTTGTTCATATATGAATCGTTGATCTAATTAAACACTAAGATAAGCAATGAAAAGGAAGACATGTGAGTTTGCGAGTCTGTGAACCATTCACTCGACAGTTGATTAAATTTTAACCGTTGATCTAAGTAACGCCAAGATAATCCATGTTTGTGGTTTCTCTCGCTCATATACTAGGGTTATATGAAAACATTAGGCAGTGAAGGGTTAAAATGTTGGATAGCACCTAGTTATAAGGTAAGGTCACCGGTAAATAGAAAAAGTGTCCATGGGATTAAAAAAAAAAACAAACCTTGCGCCTTTTTTGTTTAGATGTTGGTCACAACATTTGGTTCTATGAAAAAGGGGCCACAATATTAGGGCCCATCTATCTGAACAACACAGGAAATGTACTAAAGAGCGTTAAAAAAATTGAAATTTTTATATTAAAGAAATGAGAATACAACAAAGAAGTGTGAGATCAAAATAAAATGGGTCGATCTATCAAAGAATAAGAGAACTAATCAACAAGAAAAATAAGGGTTCAAAACTGTAATTGAACAAATTTTTGTTAAATAATAAAATTAATTTGTTCTTTAAACAATATTAAATTTTTGAAAAGGCACATTGAAACAATGCTCTTTTCAAAGAGACACACTAGTTCAAATTTTATACCCATTGGAAGAAGCCATAAAATATGGTGGAAGGAAGATGTCTCTGTGGTCCAATTTAGAAGATCAAAACTGAAGACATTTAGGAAGTAAGGGTGGAAGGGTGGAGCAAGGGAGAATTGAAGTCCTCTACAAGTTGAAGCCTGAAACAGGGAGTTGGTTCTTCGTAAAGTTGGTGCTTGAAAAACAAGAGGATTGGAGTCCTCTATAGGTTGGAGCCTGATCTACAGGGAGTTGGTGCTTCCTCAAGTTGGTGTTTGGAAACCAAGGGATTGGTGTTTCCTTGAGTTGGTTCTCAAAAGAAAAGAGATTGGTGTCTCTTACAAACTGTAACTTGTAAATGAAATATACTTGTTATAAATTAATAAGGAATTAATTTAAATTGAGAAAAAGAAGCAATATTGATTCACAACCCCCTCTCAGTATTGAACAAAATTCCAACAATTGGTATCAGAGCAGCTTCCTTCACCACGATCTAACCACTTGAAGGCAAATTTTGAGAAATCCAATGGATCAACAAGAAGGAATGTCCTCCAATAGAGCCCCACTGTTCAAAGGAAATGATTATGTATTTTGGAGTGTAAGGATGAAAAATTATTTTATGGCTCTTGGATGTGATGTTTGGATATATTTGGTAAATGATTACACTGCACCAACTACTGTACCTTCAGATGCTGGTGCAAAAAAACTCCGCAATGATAATTCAAGGAGTGTTAATGCAATTCTAGGTGGATTAGAAAATCATTTATTTGTAAAAGTGATGCACTTGAAATCAACAAAAGAAATCTGGGACAAAATTAAAGTCATCTATGAAGCAAATGGCAAAGTCAATCAATCCAAACTTCAAACATATAGAGGGAAGTTTGAAAATATGAAGATGAAAGAGGAAGAAAAAATTGTCGAATATTTTCAAAGAGTGGATGAAATAGTCAATTCAATCATAGAAATGGGAGAAGAATTAGAAGACAAAATTATTGTCCAACAGGTGTTGAGATCATTACCAATGAAATATGATGCCAAGGTATCGACCTTGGAAGATAAAGAAGACATTGAAAAACTTACAATGTATGAAATTCATGGGATTCTTATAGCCTATGAAATGAGAATCGGGCAAGAAAATCCATCAAAAGGGAAACAACCTTCAAAACATAAAAAAACAACTAAGAACCATGAGCATGTGCCAAATGAAAATCACTCATACATATCATATGAAGAAGAGGACAATTTTATAAGGAAACTTCAGAAAGGATCTAGTAAATATAAAGGGAAGCTACCCTTCAAGTGCTTCAAATGTGGCAAAGTTGGAATTTTTCATCCAAATGTCCCTATCCAAAGCATGTGGATAGTGATAATGAAGATACTTATAACCATAAATAACTTAAGAAGATAAAAAATGGAAACAAGAAGAAATTCTACAAGAAAAATAAAAACTTCTACTCTAAAGAAGACAATAGTTCATTTGACATGAGTGAAGATGACGAGACAAAACTTTTATTTATGGGAATAGAATCTCAAAATAGAGGTTGATGATAACTTCTATTTATGGGCATATAATCTCAAAATAAAGATGTTGATGATAATGAAGAGAACTCTAAAGTTGAAGGAGAAGTAGACCTTGAAGAAGAACTTATTAGTGCTCTTGACGAATTGAGAAAATATAAAAAGAAGAACAAATCATTAAGAGAACAACTATTAGAACATGAAGAAAAAAAATCAAGAGAAAATGAAGTTTCTATAACCATCAAGGAATCAAAATAACTCACTATTCACTTGAAGACTCAACTCTAAGAATCCAAAATAATTGAAGAGTTCATAAGTAAACAACACAATGAAAAACAATTAGACAGTGAAAATCTAGAGGTTGAAATTGTTTTTCTAAAAAGAGAACTTGAAAAGGGAAACAACAAAACAAGATTTGAAAACAGTTCAAGAATATTGGATGATATTCTTAATAGTCAAATATCATCAAGCAATAAGTCAGGAATGGGTTATGATCAAAAGAATTCTAAGAAAGGATCTAACTTTACATCTCAGGGAACTAACAAAAAACCAAAAAGTTATGTAGTTTCCCTTAAGAGTTCTTTCAAAAGGGAAGAAAGAAAAATAAAGGCTGATTCTAATCAATATAAATCTACTCTCCCTTCAAAATAAAATGAATATAGAAGGAAGAAAACTACAAGAAGAACTCCCCCAAAAAGGTATCAACAACTCTTTCTTGGCTATTGCTACTCTTGCAATAATTTTGGGCACAAAACATTACATTGTAGAGCTTATGGAAAGAACAATCATAAGAATGTTCAAAAGTATGGTTATAAGAACAACAACAACAACAACAACAACAATAATAATAATAATCAAGAGAATAGAAACTATAATTCGTTCTCTCCATTACAAAATTACAATGTTGAATGCTACAAATGAAACAATTATGGTCACCAAGCTAGTGATTGGAGACTACCAAAGCATCCCATAAAGACTTACAAAATACAAGAATAAAAGCATAAGAAGGCATGAACATAAAAACAAATGGAAGAAAAAGAAACAGTGTAAGGTATCCTTATATGCTAAAGATAAAAAGGAGTCAATGGTATATTGACAGTGGATGTTCAAAACTTATGACAAGAGATCAAGACAAATTCCCCATTCTAAAAAGGAAAGAAAAATGAAATGTTACATTTAGAGATAATGTCTCTACCAAGATACTTGGAAATAACACTGTTATAGCAAGATTTGCCTCACCCCATGCAACTTGCTCAGAAGGTCTTTTCCATTTCCCTATGCAGATTTGAAGTCCCTTTTTGCAATTCCCAGAGCTAAAAATCATATTTTTCCACATAAATGCACCCTAACAGCTATACATCATGCATACACATAGGTTGCACCATTACAACCCATGTATGTCAGGTTTTGTGCCCAAAATTAAAAAATGGTGTCGGTTTTCCATGTCAAGTCACACGATCCATGATCCTTGGCCTTCCATATACTAGAAACGTTCTGACTCGGCCCTTCAGTTCCATTTGAAGGCTATAAATGGGTCATATCCAAGTTGTGGAAAATAGGAGAATAATTCAACTTTGAGAGCAAAGTTACTCTTGAGAAATTATTCACTTCATATTAAGTCTACATCCCTTTGTCCTTTTAAGTATGAACACATTGTTCACCCCCCAAGCTCTTCCCTCTTTGATGGAGAACCTCATTGTCTCTCTTATATGAGCTTGCCTTTAGTGGAGGATTGAAGTGGTGGAGGCTCAGTTGGAAGGGACTTAGTTTCTCAGTTACGAGACATGTCGACACAAAATTTTGTCATTCATACACTTTTGTTGATCATATTTTAATAGAAATACTCTTTTCTCATCCAATTAATGTCTTGAAAATATTTGAATTGTTATTTCATGGGCATATTTGTTATGAATATTGGTGGATTATGCTATTATATGTGCTAAATTTATATATTTTCACCATATGCTTGTGTATCTTGGTTTTTGAGGACAAGTTGCAGGTGCATAACTTTGATTTGAGTGTTCAACAATGGTCATATCTGAACATCCAAACGAGGTAGGAACTTTATCTTGTCTTTTCAGCATCTTTGTTTATATAGCATACTTGAGATTAGAGTTGATTTCTGCAGTCATTCTGTCTGTTGTGGTTTACCCCATGCCACAAAGTGATTTTCCTTGTAACAAGCACAATCAATCTAGGAAATAATAAAGCTAAAGCATAAAATGTGTTATTAGATGGAAATTTGAAGCCTAATCTCCCTAGTGTGAGCCAAACATGTGATCAATGACACATACTCATATTTGACTCTAAAAAATGTGAAAATAGAAAAGAAGATTCAGGAAAACTAGTTGTTGTTGCACCGAGGACACCAGACAATTTTTATATATTAAACATAGAAGAAGATGAAGAATGTTGCATAAGTCAAATAGATGAAATTTGGCTATGGCACAAAAGAATGAGACATATAGGTTTCAAAAATTTGATAAAATTTAGTAAAAAGGAAGTCGTGAGATATATGCCAAAGATTATTAAACCTTCAAAATTTGTTTGTAGGCACTACCAAGATGTAAAGTAGACAAGAGTAAGATTCAATACAAAAGAATACTCTATATCAAAACCATTGGAACTTGTTCACACTGACCTCTGTGGACCAACAAGAGATAAAAACATGCAAGGTGAACATTACTTCATTTTATTCATTGATGACTACACAAGGATGACATGGGTATCTTTTCTTAAAGAGAAATCATAACCTTTCAAAAATTCAAAGCCTTCAAAGATAATGTTTAAAATGAGACTGATCTCAAAATCAAGTGCCTAAGATCAGACAATGGAGGGGAATTTACCTCGGATGAGTTCAATGAGTTTTGTGAAACTCATGGAATTAAAAGACACTTTTTAGCTCCAAAAACTTTTCAACAAAATGGAGTTGCTGAGAGAAAAAAAAGGAAGAGGAATCATTACCAAGACAAGAATCAAGAGCACCATTAAGAAGAAAACAAAGAGATCATCCTGAAAGTCAAATCATTGGCAACAAAAGTGTTGGAGTTGAAACAAGAAGAAGGCTAAAATATGAATCAAAACAAGCAATGCTCTCCCCAATAGAACCCAAAACATTTGTAGAATCCAAAAAAGATGAAGATTGGATTAAAGCCATGAATGAAAGAGCTTGATCAAATAGAGAAGAATCAGACCTAGGAACTTGTCCAGAGACCAGAAGACAAAAATGTGGTAGAGACCAAGTGGATTTTTAAAAATAAAGTTAATGAATATGGTAAAATTATAAGGAATAAAGAAATATTAGTGTGCAAAGGATATGCAGAAGTAGAAGGGATTGACTTGGAGGAAACATTTTTCCCAATAGTGAGATTAGAAGCTATCAAAATTTTCTTGGAATTTACATGCTTTAAAATTTCAAAATATATCAAATGGATGTCAAATCAACATTCTTAAATGGAAATCTAGAGGAAGAAGTTTATATAGAACAACCTGAAGGATTTATATTATTAGAAAATAAAGGCTATTTCTGCAAATTAAAGAAAGCATTCTATGGTCTCAAACAAGCCCCTAGGGAATGGTTTTCAAGACTTGATAATCATCTACAACAACAAGGAGACAAAAGAGGAGCTACTGACAACAATCTTTACATTAAAATTGAAAATCATAATATGATTATGGTTGTAGTATATGTGGATGATATTGTATTTGGAATTAATCTAAATCCTCTAAGTAAACAATTTTCTATAGAAATGCAAAAATAATTTGAGATGTCAATGCTTGGTGAAATGACATTTTTCCTAGGGTTACAAGTTTCACAATCAGACAAAGGCATATTTATATCTTAAACCAAATATATTAAAGAAAATTTGAAGAAGTTTCAAATGGAAGATTGCAAACCTATGAGCACTCCTATGATTACAGGATGCAAACTAAGCAAAGATGATGAATCACTAAATGTAGACCAATCCATGTATAGATAAATGATTGGTAGCCTATTATATGCAATAACACCAAGACTAGATATCATGCTAGTTGTAGCATTAGTGGCCAGTTTTCAATCTACACCTAAAGAGACTCACATGAAGGTAGTTAAAAGGATTTTTAGATATCTCAAAGACACATTGGATTTTGGATTATGGTATCCAAAAACAAAATACTTCACATTAATTGCATACACTGATGCATATTGAGCATGAAATATTGATGACAGAGAGAGCACTAATGGAGATGCATTTTTCCTAGGAAAATGTCTTGTGTCGTGGCTAAGTAAAAAGAAACCCTCCATATCACTATCTACAACATAAGCTGAAAATATTGTTGTTACCTCTTGCTACACTCAAGTAATTTGGATGAAACAAACTCTATAATATTTACAAGTAAAATATGGTCATCCAATTCTTCTTAATTGTGACAATAACAACGCCATAAACCTTTCTAAAAATCTTGTCATGCACTAAAAAAACAAGCATATACCAAACAAATTTCATTTTTTAAGGGAACATGTTTCTCAAAAAGTTGTTAAAGTGGAATATGTGGATACTATAGAACATATTTTAGATATATTCACAAAACCTTTACCCATGAGTACTTTTGAATACCTTAGACATAAATTGGGGGTAATCTCCATATTTAATTAAAATTGCACAAGCCTGATCAGAAAAATGATTACATGGATAGGGGGAGTATAACCTCAGGGGGAGTAGAGAAATGTCCCTTCTATCATTGTTGTCAAAGGGGGAGAATAAACAGTAAAAATCAGTTAAAATAAAGATTTTTTACTCTGTTGCCATCAATGCCAAAGGGGGAGAATGTTGGACACAGTGTTATGTTGTCATTGATGTCAACAAGTGTTAATATGAGTACTCTTATATACTAGTTGCAATAGATATTTGCAATAACATTAAATCTGATGAAGTAGATGGATAAATGAGAAGACTGAGAAGATGGGTTTTGATTTTGAGAAATACAAGGCTGAAGTTGTCCCATAGAAAAAAAAAGATCAAAATATGGCACTCAAATAAAATACAATAATTATATATGAACAAAGATCAAAAGGAACATACCCGAGACTCTATTCTGCATTTATTATAACGCTCAATGCTCTGATCATTATAAGTTTGAAAGTTGTAGGAATTGATAATAAAGAACGAAGAACAATGTTGATCATTGGATCAAAATAAGAGCATGATCGGAAGGTAAAGAACGAAGAACAATGTTGATCGTTGGATCAAAATGAAACCGTGATCTAATGACTTGTATATTTTTCCGCGAGTCCATTATGTACGCCCCAAAAAAGGATAAGTATCATATTCTATCGGTCAGACTCATATAAAGAATCACTTAAAATTTCTAAGTATGGTTCATTATGGAGGTAGAGAAAGTTAGGCGTGCATTTTGATGACACCTGAGAAGATATGTGAGTCCGCAAGTCGACGAGATGGCAAACCCGAGAAGAATTGCTTAATTTTTTTCTAAGTATAGGTTCATTATGGAGGTAGCAGAAGTTAGGCATGCATTTTGATGACACCCGAGAAGATATATGAGTCCACGAGTCCGCGAAACTGCCACATAAAATATTTCTAAGTAAAGTCCATATTTGATGACCATACAGTTAACGGTTGATTAAATCCAAACCATAGATATTTCTAAAGCGCATAGATAAGCTAGGGTCATCCACTCAACACCTGATGATATCCAAACCATCGATCTAATTAAATGCCAAGATAAGAAATGAAAATGAAGACATGAGAGTCCATGAGCCGTCCACTCAGCGGTTGATCATATTTGAACCATCGATCTAATTAAACACAAAGATAAGCAATGAAAAGGAATACATGTGAATCTGTGAACCATCCACTCGATAGTTGATTAAATCTAAACCGTTGATATAAGTTGTTGTATCCTTTTCATCAGCTAAATTAGCAAAATAAGGACACTTACAAGTCTAGTTGGGTTAGCTAGATAGGACATAAATGAGTGCAAGAGTTAGAAACATCAAGCACAAGAAACAAAGAAACAACTAAGCTAACAACAATTAAAGAAACTACACTAAAGTGCATAACAGAAATAGAACAAAAGAAAGACCCATATTCATGCCACCAATGGATAGACTGTATTAGTGGGAAAACACCAAAGAGAAAGGGAGACTTATGGGTCCCCTCTTCCTCCAAGGGAAGGCTATTGAACCCCCAATGAGAGAGCTCTTCTTACAAATAGAAAACTAAAAGGAAATGGTGAAGAAATCCAAAGCTCATTCACTCAAGAGGTGATGTGAAAAGCCCAATGAAATGGTTCTTATATGCTCCAATGAGGAAAGAGGTTCCTTGCAAGAGAATAGAGGTAGCATAACAACACAAATAGATTCTTGGAAATATAGTGCACCCATGGCCTCTTTTTATAGAAAATCTTAGAGGCAATATCCAACCGGTCTTTAGTGTGAACAAGGGGCCCTTTAGGGCACCTTTAGGTCTTTGACTAGCCCCCCACTCGGATTCAGCTCGGATTTGGGGGTCAAATCGACTTGGGAGTTGAACCATAAGTGGGTGGGAGGCCGACCATAATCATTAATCTGTTGTTATGAAGTGTGTGCGGCTTTTTGTGTCCAAAGTCGCACATCGGGCGCATGTGCGCTTTTCCGACATTTTTTACTGGTGCACGTGCGCACGCTTCCTTTGTATTCTAAGCGCATGATGATTTTATAACCAATTGTATAGTTTGTGCCCTTTGGAAATGCAGTTTTTGCACCATGGATGAACTAATAGGTGTTTGGAGATGTTGGATTTTTGTAACCATTCGCGGCCAAAATTTCAGTGATAACATAGGTAACATAAAGATAGTCCCTATGCATGGTTTCTTTTGATCACACACCATGGTTATGTGAAAAAATTAGGCGTCGAAGGGTTAAAATGTTGGATAACACCTGGTTATAAGGTAAGGTCACTTGGTAAATAGAAAAAGTGTTTGCGGGCTAAAAACATAAAACAAGCATTGCACCTTCTTTGTTTAGATGTTGGTCACAATGTTTGGTTCTATGAAAAAGGGGCCACGAGAGTACAACAAAGAAGTGTGAGATCGAAATAAAAGGGGTCGATCTATCTAAGACTAAGATACATAATAAGAAAAGGAAAAGAAGGGTTCAAAACTGTAATTGAATAGTTTTTTGTAAAATAATAAAAGTAATTTGTTCTTTCAACAATATTAAATTTATGAAAAGGCACATTGAAACAATGTTCTTTTCAAAGAGACACACTAGTTCAAATTTTATACCCGCGGAAGATTATATAAGCCATAAAATATGGTGGAAGGAAGATGTTTCTATGGTCCAATTCAGATGACCAAAACAGAAGCAGATTCCAAAGAATAATCATGAACAAATTTATGAAGGGTGGAAGGGAGGATAGCAAGGGATAATTGAAGTCCTCTACAGGTTGAAGCCTGAAACAGGGAGTTGGTGCTTGAAAAACAAGAGGATTGGAGTCCTCTACAGGTTGGATCCTGATCCACAAGGGTTTGGTGCTTTCTCAAATTGGTGCTTGGAAAATAGGGGATTGGTGTCTCCTTGAGTTGGTGCTCAAAATAAAAGAGAATGGTGTCTTTTACAAACTGTAACTTGTAAATGAAATATCATTTTTATGATTCTTACATTTAAAATTCATACATCTCTACATTCTCATTGATAAATTGTTATAAATTAAGAAGGAATCAATTTAAATTGAGAAAAATATACATTCTCATTGATAAATTGTTATAAATTAATAAGGAATCAATTTAAATTGAGAAAAATAAGCAATATTGATTCACCCCACCCCCTCTTAGTATTGAACAACTTTCCAACATAATTCACATGATCATGCATTCCCATTTTATGAGATATTATGTGGGTGTACCCATTATTTTTCACTATTTACAATGTGATTTGATAAGAAGAATGATACTAGGAAAGATATATAAATAAAAGTGCTAATTTTTTAGTATAGAAAAACTAAAATTAATTTCTAAATGGATAATATTATTCTTTACATTATCATCTATTTACCATAATAGGAATAGTTTTACACAATTTTATGTGTAGGGCTAAGGAAAAAGCGTTACCATGCATTCCCACATTGTGGTGACTAATTAAAGGTGAGGCACTCAAAGGATTTGAAAAAAATAATCTACATAGGGAGTTTCATCCTTTCAATCACCACGTTCATCAATCGACACGGTCCTAGAGGATCTTTGACCATCTCCAATGAGCAAGACACCTATAGATTGGTTCATCTATATAATGGATGTTTAGGGTAAGAATAAAGTCCTAAAGAAAGAATAGATTATCTCAATTCTATGACCTACCCTATTGGAAGGAATATCTCAATTCTATGACCTACCCTATTGGAAGGAGTTGAAGACAAATTTGTTAAACCCAATGCACATTTAAAAAAAATATTCTGTTCTTTTTTGAGATATGTTTCCTCTAATGAAATGGATAACAATATATCAGCCAAGAATGAAGTGAAAGTATCAAATATAAGTGAGTACACATGGTAAAAGCATGTTAAAGGAAGGAAAATCATACAAATTGTAAAAATTGCTAGACATTGGACTCCAATAAAGTATGTTTCTTCATTAAATAAAACCTTTACGGTCGATGGGCATGTCACTCACATGACCATCGTAACTTATTGAAGGTAGGTTGTATACTTTAACTTGTGATTATTAAGAAGAAACATCTTTATAGGCCCATACACACAAATGTTATATGTATCATTACATTATTGCTACAAATTCCAAATTTTAATTGATGTTTATTTATTTTTGCAACATGTTTATCCTCTAGCTTTATGAGCTTCTTACAATGGAAACTTCCATAAATACCTATGAGTGGCCATGGCAAGGTTGTCCATTTTTGGAAGTTAATATCATCAACTCTATTATTAGTTAATATATATCATTGTATTAAAAACTATCAACATTGATGACAATATTTTTCAATATTAATAATGAATTGATTCTAAAATATTTATTTAATGTTATACAAATTTAAATAATAAGTAATATTCAATATGATATTGTTATGTTGTGTTTCATGTTAACTCTAATATATCTAGGTGGATTACTTAAAGGAAGATTGTTGTTGATTATATTCCTTGATGACAAGAAAAGATTGCAAAAATTATTTGTACCTTGGAAAGAGAACTCTCAACAATATTCATGGATATTCAAGTGCATCTTATACTACATTTAATGGATGATATTAAATTAGTTGGTGTTCTGAGTACTTAATGGATTTTTTTTGGAAAGGTACATGAAAACCTAAAGATATTTATAAGGCAACGAGCATGACCAAAAGATTTCATGGTAGAGTGATATGTTGTTTTAAGGCTTTTCTACTTTGCAAATAAATACATCAACTCACTTCGTATTAATGCATCACTTGTATGGAAGGTCGAAGATAGAGAAGAAGGAAAAATAGAAGGATAATTTTTAGAGACAAATGGAGAGTGCCATACCTTAACAAGTAATATATAATAAATGGTTGTATAAATTTTCTACGTCTCATATACAAATTTATATAATTAATCATTATCATAGTATTTTATCAATGTACTACACTTGGTATACTACATGACATAATCTAATTATAATTATTTTGCTCATTTTAAAAAGTCTATACTTGGTATACTACATGACATCATCTAATTATAATTATTTTGCTCATTTAAAAAAGTCATCAAGAATTTAAGAGCTCAATTAGAAGAGGCCAGAAGAATTGAAGA
>CBVK0100634173.1:0-15251 GCA_900067695.1 Picea abies | reverse complement strand
GGTCGGGAGGCCGACTTAGGCAATTAATGCGCCGAATTAGCAAATGCGCGGCTTTTCCTGTGGACAGTCGCGCATCGGGCGCATTGAGCGCGCTCAACACGTTTTAATCCCGCGCATACGCGCGCATCTTACTGCTGTGAAGTGTCCTTCAATTTCTGGCTATTTTGCATAGTTTCTGACTCTTCTGGAATGCTGTGAGTTTAATTCTGTGTCGTGAATGACTTCATTGCTATTTTGATGATGTAGAGTTCTTGTCGCTATGTGCAGATGATGTGGAGTTCTTGTCGCCATGTGCAGACGAAATTTCAGTGATAACAATGGGGTCTAGAATCATACACAACATGACGCTTCCACAAATATGGTTGTCCTAAAAGAACATCACAAAATTCAAGAGGAGGAATATCACACAGCACCTCATCTTTGAAAGACTTGATGCCGCAGGGTAGACGACACTGTTGGCTAACATAAATATCTCTTCCTTGGCGAATCCATCCGATGGTGTAGGGCTGCGGGTGCAGTGTCATTGGCAGGTCCAACAGCTTGATGACCTCTCCTGAAATCAGGTTCTTCGGAATACCGTTGTTGACAATGAAATGAATCAGAGCCCCCTTGACCCACATCTGTGAGTGAAAGAGGAATTCTCCTTCCTCTGGTTCTTCTGGTTCACTCGGTCAAACTTTGGTGGTAGCGACAATGGCACTGGGTTCAACATCGATAATCTGCTTCTCTCCTTCAGGATTTGACTCAGAATTAGAATCGACCTCTGACTCGAAATCCTTCAGCTCAACCACGAGGGACTTCTTGGAGCGGCATTCTTCGGTGTTGTTCCAAGGACTTTTATGGTACTCACACTATTTTCTATGTCCTCCTTCATCTTCTCATTGCCCTTCTTGTGTTGTAGCTTGGATTGGTTGTCCTGAGGGTGGCCATCTCGACTTGGTCCCTTTCTATGTGGGTTGGGGCTACCTTTCCCTGCTTCGACTGTGAGGGGTTTTCAGATCCAAACTCTCACCGTTTCTACTTAAATTTCTACTCAATTTGGACAACATATTTATAATCCGCGCCCAAAGAGGTGATGTCCATGAAATCCATTTATATATGAATGTATCTATGAAAACAACTGTGGTATTTGAGCACCAGATGATGTTCAGAGTCTTTGATACCCAATTTGGTGCGTAGGGTATGGAAAATATTGGTGAAATTTGGTACTGTCTGGTCCATTTCTTGACGTAGGGTGGTCCATCTGGTGTACTGGTCCTTATAGCTTCCAACAGGGTAGTACTATTCTTTAATGGCATCCCAGAAGGAATCCCATGTAGGGGCCACCAAAAATATTGTAGATTCCTCCATGGCCCTTTTCTCAGAGTAAGTATCCCACTAGTCTTTAACATGGGGAATGACCTTGAGGAGTGCAAAAGTGATCTTTTTCCTATCAGAAAAATTGTGGACCGAAAAATATCCTTCGAGCAGATTCAACCATTTATCTACAACATCTGCATCTATTAGTCCTTCAAATAATGGAATATCAAAATTTACATGTACCTTGAAGGGGGTTGCATGGACGCTTGATGAAGATGATTCTCCTGTGGGCAGCTGTTGATGGATCTGCATGAAATTGTCCATCATTTTGTTCCTTTTTCGTGTGAGGGATTCCTTGAGCAACATTTTAATAGGATATCCTACTCCATCATCTTTCTTTTTGTCCCCCATGGGTTTTTTTTGGACTCGGCGTGGCCGGTTTGGTAATGGCTCAATTGGTTCCATTCCCAACTTCTTGTACCCAGATCTTGTCGGGGACATGCACGAAGAAAAATAAATGAAGAGCAGAATGCTCTGATACCACTGATCCAGATTTATGAGTGGAACGAACTGATTAATAGACTAAATACAATAAAAATAGAGATATGTATAATAACACAAATATCCAGTGAACAATATTTTCTATTAAATAATGAAATAGGCTGAAACTGTAAAACTGTAGAACTGAAAGTTGCTCGAATGGTGGTAGCTATCTCTAAGAAGAGATGTGGTTGCTAAGTGCAACCGTCTGAGAAGAATGGATTACAATGAGGCTCCATAGGTCCTTTTGATATTACTCATGAATGACAAAACCATAGACATCCAAAAAACCTAACCCTAGAAGGTGGAACACCAAAATTCATGTGGGCCCTATATGTAAGTTGGTGCAATTTGGTACATCAACTTCCTAGGGCCGTAACTTTTGCATACAAACTTCATTTTAGGTGCGTAATAGCCCGTTGGAAAGGTCTTTCATAGAAATACATATTCCTCCATTAATCTCTAACTTAGTCTACATTTTTACTATGGTGAGAAAAAAAAAACAACGTTTAGTGCCCCAAACCGGCCCCAAAAGTACAAGAAGATGTGTTGATCTGAAAACATACAAAATAAGCTAGTTGGATTAGGCGAGAGGCCACCTGTATCCACCCGGAGGATGTGTGGGGATTTAGACATCCCCATAAGTGTAGAACCCACAATTACAAAGCAGTTCATAAGAACATGCTGAACAAAAATTGACATGAGGAGCCAGTTGGAATAGGTGGGTGGCCACCAATATCCACCTAGATCAACCATTCATCAAATCCATTCATTCATTTGCATATTTAATATAGTGTGCACTATAAATAAATCATCCATTCATCTATCTAACCATTCATTAATAACTGCAGAATTAATAACACATCAACACACATTGCACACATGGTTTTATTATGGTTCAACCCCCCTGGGGCTATGTCCACAAAGATCTTATCCTTCTTTATTATTATTCATAAAAAAGAGATGCACACATTACATCAGAGTAGTGAGTAGTGAGGTAGACCAGGATCGCACCAAGCTCCATAGCTTGTGACCTGAACCTAAACTACTTCAACCTCATCCGAGCTCTACATCTCTCAAAACATACTTACAATCCCCAAAAATCCAAAATAGGATCTCCAAAACAGACTTGTCGCACTAACTCTATAAAAAATTGATCATAGATAATTCTCCCCTCTTCTAATCTACCTCATACCCCTTATTTATATTACAAAAATGGGTTAGAAACCCTTATAATTCATCCTAAAACCCTAACCCTAACTAGGATAGGTTTGCCCACATTTGCGTCGGATTTCCGCAAATCCAGTCGCGCACATTGTTTTTACTTAATACGTGGCGTGTTGTTTTGCCTCGCTTGTTGCGTTGTTCTCAAAACATTCCTACTCCAACACAAATTCAAGTAACCAGTATTAGAATAGTTTCACACACTAGGTAGTCTCAAAAACATCATATCACAGGAGGATAAATAAATTCCAAACCCCTTGGAGGAGATTGTTGATCTTGAGTCTATTGCCTATAATCTTCAGAGGCAGGGCATTGTAAAAAGAAAACAGAAGAGAAAGAGGGTGGATGCAGACATTGTTGTAATATGCACTACAAAAGAGATTAGTGAATTACCCTCTATTGGAGTAGCAATTTCTCATGCTACTATTGACAAGGCCAAAATCCACGAAAGTTAGGTTGAGAACATGAAAAGGGAAATTGGATCCCCAAGAAATTAAGTAATTTTTTTATAATGGATCTTGGGATACTATGACCAAGTTTTTAGAAGTTGTTCTAGAGGAAGATAAGAAGCAATAGAAGATAAAAAATGATTTCATAACCAAAATAATGGAACTACAAAAAGAGACTCTACAATTATTAGTAATACATAAAGATATCCTAAGATGGAATGAAGAAAAAAATAAAATGCAGGGTCAAATTGAGTACATCAAAGAAATTCAAAAGGTACGCACAGAAGAATACCATGGCATTAAGATTCTGACAGAGGAGGGAATAGATATAATGCAAAGATTAGTGCAATATTGGGAAGAATTTCTATAGTTTCAAATAATCAAGTCAATGATGAATGGTCAACGTGTTTACAATTGTGGAATTTTATCAATAATACCATGTCTAATAATAATTTTCCTAGTTTTGTACAGCTTGAAGGATTTTGGCCAATATATGAAGTATTAGCATAGTTCAAATAGATTACAAACAAATATGAGGATGATATCATAGGGATAACTTCAATAGAGTGCGATCACATGGAGAAGTATATTTTCGATAAAGTTATAACTTCTGCTAGACTGGAGTCAATGATTTCTAAAATAGAAAAGTAATACAACGTTTTAGGCATGAGAAGGAAAGTTTGAGTTTACCCATGGATCAACATACTTTCCCACATCTACATTTGGGTGAATAATTATTTGAGTAGTGGACCACATATGATGCTGAACATGTAGATGTTGAATCACCCAATCCACTGTAGTCATAGTGACATGCAATATTTTTGGCTTTTCTGTTTTTTTTAGCTTTATACTATTTTAGAGATAGTTTTTCTTATAAATTAGATGATCATCCTCTAAGAAAGGGTGTTCTGGATCTAAGGCAATTTATCAAGGATTGTAGTAGAGAACTATTTCAAAGCTAAATTTAGAAACTCAATTTGGAGTCAAGATATTTTTATTTTTTCAATATCTCTATGCATTCATTCATTATTGTGGACTATTCCAATATTGGTCAAATGTCATAGTTGTCTAGTAATAATTTCAATACTATTAAGTTATGCTATATGGTTGAATGAATTATTGGGTATTTTCAATAAAGGACATTTTCTTTCATAGTTAAATTATATTTTCTAGTATTTTGTATATGAGATGTGGTGGAATTAGTTATGGGTGTTTTACTATTATAATTTTTATCTCTTTCAACATTTATTAGTTTATATTTCCAAAATGTTATCATGTGGTAAGAAGTTCTTAAACAACCTAATTCTAAGATAATCAAAATCCTGAGACAATTTTCATTGACTTTTTCCATGGGTTATCTAGAACATATTTCTTCAAGCTATTTAGATTAGTTGTTCCTTTTTGCATTAAGTACATAAATCATAAATACATAAAAATAATGGAAAGAAATTTTGAAATAATTTTTAAAGCCCATCAAATGGTTGTTAGACCATTAACTTGGAGGATTATTCCATACCAAACATGGAGGAGTCTAATTGGGCTTCGCCCTTGTGTTTAATTCCTACCATTGAAAATTAAGAATCCAACCCCCTCAACAGAAATGACCCACACACTTTTGTATAAGGAAAGGCCTCTAGTTGTCATGAGGTGAAGCCAAAGGGCTTGAAAAGAAAGGCATAGAAGAAGTGCTAAAACCAAAGGTTTCTCCAATTAAGTTAGTCTTAGAGGATGATGTGCAATTGAATGAAGTGGTGTCACTAGCATCATAAGCACTAATTGGAAGATTTTTTAGAAGAGTGATGGGGGAGAATAGTTTGCATGTGTGGTTGGTGAGTGAGTGGGAGGTATGCATTAGTTATTCTCTATTTTTTTGTTCTTAGCAAGGGGTTGGCTTAGTTTTTGCTTCCTTTCCTCGGGGGACTTGGAAAAAATTATTGCTTGTTGCTAGACCTAGGTTCCAACTCCATTTATTCTTGGGCATTGGTATCTCTTATTTGATGTGTGAAATGAATGAGTGGATACAACACCAATTTAGGTGAAGTTACCCAGACTCTCAGTTGACTTCTAGTTTTTAGAAGTATCTAAAGAAATTGGAAACTCTTTGGGTCGTTTCCTTGAAATCAATCTAATCTTCAAATATTTTTGGTGCATGACAGTTTCCAAGGTACTGGTTGGGTTAGATCTTCAAGAAGGTCTAGATAGTGAAATTATTATTCAAAAGGGTAGCCACTTCTTGGTATG
Source organism: Picea abies (assembly GCA_900067695.1). NCBI lineage: Eukaryota > Viridiplantae > Streptophyta > Pinopsida > Pinales > Pinaceae > Picea > Picea abies. Next base: position 9,498 of record CBVK0100634173.1, on the reverse strand, counting down.
GGAACTAGACTACCAAGGCATATTGTTTGAATGACTTAGGTGTTATAAGTAGGGGAATCAAAGACTGAGGCCATGACGGAAATTAGGGTTCGAACTAAGTCATATTCATTTTGTAGGTGTATTAAGGAACAACGGTCACATCCTAGGATGGAAGAACCTTTAATAGCCCCACAAAATGGTGTATTTTCTTTAGACATGACACATAAGGATATTTTGTAGAAGGAATTCGATATCTTGCAAGATGCAGTGGTAGACCTCATTTTGGAATTGGGGTTTTCCTCTTCTCTAGACATTTGTATTGGTAAGTCTCTAGAAGATTTATCTTCTTTCTTATGGTCAGATTTTAATGTTAGTATTGTTGGTGGAATTCTTTAGTGGGAGTGTTTGTGGTTTTTATTAATACTATGGATAGAAGCCCATTGGGATTGGGAACTATTGGAAACTAGGACTCGATTGCTTAGAATTTGTCTTCACCTAATGAACGTGAGAAAAATACTAAACCATCATGTCTTTCTTTTCCTATTGTTTCTGATAGGAAGTATGAGAACCCCCTAATGGTTTCATATTTTGTAGTGGGTAGGCCAAAATATCCTGATAATCTAAGGAGAATAAGTTATATTGTCTCTTTAGGAGGAGAGATTAAAGGATGTTTGAGAGAAAATCCTGGTAGAGGGAAGGGATTGCATAGGGGTAGAAAGTCAACATCTCAACAACAAAAGAAAATGAATGAATTGTAGTTGTGGAAAGTAAGAAATACTTTTAACGAGAATTCTTAGACCATGTTCAACCCCAAGTTCGGTTCCCTTGTAATTTGTCTTTCTCTAAATGTGTGATTATTAGGTCATCCCTCTAAAAAATTGGCCTTAAAGACTCTAATATATTTACATAGCCCAAATATATTATTGTTGTGGGAAACAATGTGTGAGAGGGGGAACTTATTATTGAATTTGAAAATATTATGGTGGGATGATATTTTTTCTTACTTGGATGCTAGGGGTTGCTCTAGGAGTTTGGTTATTTGTTGGAGGTCAAGAGATTTTTAAAATACCAACTCTCTGTCATTTTCTTTGGGTTTGGGCACTTCTTTTTTATCCTAGGAGTTGGGGATGGAAGTGACAATCCTAAACATTGATGGTCCCTATTTGGAGAGATAGGTTTGTTCAAAGAAGCTATTTGGGTCAGCCCACCTTTTGAGACATAATAGAGTTATTTTGGGGGGAATATAAATCTATTGTTAGGAAGAGATGAAGTTTTTGGTTCACACACAAGTTGACCATTCAACATATTTCTTTATTAGAAAATTCGAGGAGGTTGGACTAATAGATGTTTCCCCAGTCAAATTATGTCCTACTTGGAGGAATAAGAGAGTTGGGGAGAACATGATAACAAAAATAATACATAGGTTATTAATTTCCAAATATTTCTCCAATGATCAATTTCGAGTCCGTTAATGGGTAGGTTCAGGGGGGATTCTAACTAAAGTCCTATTTTTCTGGAATTGTCCTCCCAAACTCCTAGTCCCTTCAATTTTAATCCATATTGGTAGGAGGATCAAGATTTTATTTTATTAATTAATAGTTCATGGTTTCCCTAATGAGGCTAAAAACTCCTCTATTCCTATCTGGTTTGCTGAAAATTTGAAGTCAATTAAAAAAGTGGCTTTAGGATGTGCCTTCGAGAAAAGGAAAATGGATAAAAAGGAGCTTCATGATGTGGAATCACAACTATCATATATTTATGATAAGGAATTGGATGGTTTGAAAATGAGGAATCAAAGGTTTTGGTTAGTAATTTGGAACTCAAAAAGAGGAGCCCTCTACCAACCAAGAAGATAGAATGGAGATTGAATAGAGAAACTCTTTTGTTGACTGTGGAGATGAGAACACATAATTCTTCCATCACTATGCCAATCATAAGTGAAATGTTAACACTATTTGGAGAATGTTGAAATGGGATGAGGTTGAAGTCTCAAGTTTTGGAGACTTAGGTAAGATGGGGATGGATCACTTTGATGGATTTTATAAGGAAGATAGTAGGGATTCTATTAGTGAGGTGGTAAAAATGATCTCATACTTTCCCATGTTTGTCACTAAAAAGGAAAATGTAATTTTAATGGAAGAGGTATCTAGAGATGAGTTGTTAGAAGTTCTCCACTACTTTTAGAAAGATAAAATCATAGGCTTATATGGTTGGCTAGTGGAATTATTTCTGGGATTTTTTGAGTTGATAGAGGATGATTTACTTAGAGTTGTTGAAAAATCCAGAACTTGGGTAAAATAATAGAAAATTTTAATTCAATCTTCATTTATTTAATCCTTAAATTTGTAAATACAGTTTCCTTTGAGGATTCTAGAACAATCTCTTTATGCAATTGTATATAAAATATAATAGAAAATATTATTGCAAAGAGGGTAAAAGTTCTGTTGTTTGACAAACGATATGGATTTTTATTTGGAAAAAAAATTCATGAGGTTATTAGGGTAACCTAGGAGGTGCTTCACTCCATTAAGTATAAGAGGATTCTAGTCATGGTTGTTAATATTGATTTTTTAAAGGCTTATGATAGGATTAGCTAGATATATCTTCAACTAATGTTGATCCACTTAGGTTTTTGCATGTCCTTTGAAAATTGGGTGATGAGTTGTGTTACAACAATATCTTTTTCACTTTTGATAAATGGTTCACAATTATTTTTTCAAACCCATAAGAGGTTTGAGGTAGGGGTGTCCTTTTTCACCCTCACTTTTTCTAATAGTGACATAGGGTTTGAGTAAAGCGATGGTAGATACAAAAGTTACAAGAATATTTAAAGACATTAGGATGGGGGCCCTTTAGATCTGAAACATGTATTGTTTATTGATGATATTTTGTTATTTTGTGATGCCTCTAAAAGGGATGTATGTAATCTAAAGAATCCTTTGGACCTTTATTGTTTGGCCAATAGTATGAAGATTAACTTTGAGAAGTCCACTATCTCTTTACAAGGCATCAATAAGGAGGAGGTCATGTTTGTTTCTTTGATGTTTCCTTATTAACAAGTTGATATTAAAAATGGGTTGAAGTATCTTGATTTCTTCATTAAGCCAAATGATTATGGGAGGAAGGATTAAGACTGAATCATAGCAAAATTTGAAAAAATATTTTTTGACTGATGTTTTAGATGGATTTCTAGGGGAGGTAGAATTACTTTAGTGAAGTCCATTCTAGAATCCATAACTACATTTGTGGTGAAATCCAATGTGAAATCAACATTTAAAACTTGAACATGAATAGACTAAACATCAAACTAATGCTGAGCTTGTGGTGTCACATATTCAACATTTGTAACATTGGCTACATGTCACCAACTCGATAGTAATCACAATACAAGTTTTTCATGTCATGTCCATTATTTTTTAGTTAACAAACACTACTTTGACATCATATTTCCATTTGGAATTCCCACCTGATGTTGAATAACTGATAATAAGCACATCACAAGTTTTTTATTTTCATTTCCTTTATGTGTTGGTTAACTAACATTAGTTTGACATCAAATCAACCTTCCACTGTTAGGTAGCTAGAGATGTAGTGGGGGGTCCCAGAAGTCCCATAATGATAATAGTGGAGGGCATTCAATGTAAGGTGGATTGGGTCCACTATATTATAAAATAATTCCCACTGTGATAGTTAGATATAATAAATGTAAGAGGACTTCTTAGAAGGTTCTACTTCTAGAAGATTCCTCCTCTAGAATGTTCTTAGGTGATGATAGAACTATATAAAGGGGTTCAAGCAACATAATGATATATGAAGAGAAGTATTGTATTGTGAGTTGTAGCTCAATAGGAGGATTCCCCCTCAAAGAGGCAAGTGAACAGGAGAGGATCCCTTCCATAATATGATCCATTGTATGGTGTTGCCCTACCTCAAGGGTTTGGTAATATTAAACTGTGGTTTCTTATATCTTTCTTTGTGGATATATTGTGTATTCATTATTTGTGGTGATTATATTTGTAGATCAATTCAGGTTCATAACAAGTGGTATCATAGCACTTTCCTTGGCCAAAGAAGGGAACAAGTTTTTTCTCTTTTTGCAGAATTTTTCTAGGGAAAAAAAAGAGGGTGACACACTTCAGGTTTAGATATGAAGCTTTACGAGATGAATTTGGAAACAAAATGGGTATTTGAATTCCTCTTAGAAAAATACCCAATTAAAAAAAAAACATCAGCCGAAACAGAGTCTGATAAGTGAAGTTATGAGTATTTTAAATTCAACATTTTTTCAGGGTTTTTCCGAAAAAAGCTGCAATTTATTGTTCTATTTTTTGGGTTTTTTTGTGACAGCAGTGGGACTGCAGAGTTCATAACCGTTCATAGGGTGCTCAAATGACTATTTCCTCTCAAACCCTCAAAGAAATTCTACAAATAACTGAAGCATTCAAATCCCAATTGTATGGCACATGGTGTGGCACATTGCATGACATATTTCATGACCTTGCAGATGGCCTCAATGATAGTTTTTGTAGTATTCAAGATTCGATGGATAGCATGCAAGAGATATTTCTTATGGTAGACATCAGGGATGAATATAATCAAGAAATATATGCTTGGTATGATTTTGAGGCCGATTGCGATGATTGGTATATGGATAGTTGTCATTTCTGGGATGACAACCACTTCCATCTTTTATTTGATGAATCTACTCCACCTTCTATAGAGAACATCAATGTGACATATTAGGAGCTAGTTATCATTACCAATGTCCAGCCTGCATTGTTCCTTCCAGATTCATCTTTGACCCTTTCCCACTATGTGGATGGATATTCTTATTTGGATCCACATGATAGGTGTCAGTATTGGGAGCATCATTTTAAGTTGGTTATTGGGTGTCGATATATTTCATGTGAAGCTCACATGAGCCATTAGACATGGGACCCTGGTTTAAAATGGAGGTTGGACTATTTCAACATGGTGGCTTCCATTTCTCAATGGGACCCTGGTTCTCTATTCTACTTCAACACTATGGTCCCCACTTATCCATGGGAACCTGGTTCTCTAGTCTACTTCAATACTATGGTCCACACTTATCCATGAGATCCTAGTATATGGTTGTACATCAAGCATTGAGGACAACGCTTTCATAAGGGGATGTAATGTTAGGTAGCTAGAGAGGTAGTGGGGCGCCCAGAGGGCCCATAATGATAATAGTGGAGGCCATTCAATGTAAGGTGGACTAGGTCCACTATATTATTAAATAATTCCCACTATGATAGTTAGATATAATAAATGGGTAGTTAGATATAATAAATGTAAGTGGAATTTTTAGAAGGTTCTACTTCTAGAAGATTCCTCCTCTAGAATGTTCTTAGGTGATGATAGCACTATATAAAGGGGTTCAAGAAATGTAATGAGATATGAAGAGAAGTATTGTATTGTGAACTGTGTATCAATAAGAGGATGCCCCCTTGAAGAGGCAAGTGAATAGGAGAGGATCCCTTCGATAATAGGATCCATTGTATGGTGTTGCCCTACCTCAAGGGTTTGGTAATAATAAAGTGTGGTTTCTTCTATATTGCTTTGTGGATCTATTGCATATTCAGAATTTGTGGTGATTATATTTGTAGATCAATTTAGGTTCATAATAAGTGGTATTAGATCACTTTCCTTGGCCAAAGAAGGGAATAGTTTTTTGCTCTTTTTGTAGAATTTTTCTAGGGAAAAAAAGAGGGTGACATACTTCAGGTTCAGATATGAAGATTTACGAGATGAATTTGGAAAAAATATATGGGTATTTGAATTCCTCTCAGAAAAATACCCAATTTCAAAAAAAAACATCAGCCGAAACAGAGTCTGGGAAGTGAAGTTATGAGTATTTTAAATTCAATAGTGTTTTTAGGGTTTTTTAAAAAAAAACCGCAATTTTCTGTCATAATTTATTGTTCTATTTTTTGGGTTTTTTCGTGACGGCAGCGGGACTGTAGAGTTCATAACTTTTCATAGGGTGCTTAGATGGCTATTTCCTCTCAAACCTTCAAAGAAATTATACAAATAACTGAAGCATTCAAATCCCAATTATATGACACATGGTGTGGCACATTGCATGACAAATTACATGACCTTGCAGATGGCCTCAATGATAGTTTTCATAGTATTCAAGATTCAATGGATAGAATGTAGGAGATATTTCTTACGACAGACATCAATGATGAATATAATCAAGAAATATATGCTTGGTATGATTTTGAGGCCGATTGTGATGATTAGTATATGGATAGTTGTCATTTCTAGGATGCCAACCACTTCCATCTTTTATTTGATTACTCTACTCCACATTTTGTAGAGCACATCAATGTGACACATCAAGAGCTAGTTATCATTACCAGTGTCCAGCCTGCATTTTTCCTTCCAGATTCAACTTTGACCCTTTACCACTATGTGGATGGATATTCTTATTTGGATCCAGATGATAGGTGTCTGTCTTGGGAGCATCATTTTCATTTGGTTATTGGGTGTCGATATCTTTTGTGTGGAGCTCACATGAGCCATTGGACATGGGACCTTGGTTTAAAATGGAGGTTGGACTACTTCAACATGGTGGCTTCCATTTCTCAATGGGACCCTGGTTCTCTATTCTACTTCAACACTATGGTCCCCACTTATCAATGGGAACCAGGTTCTCTAGTCTACTTCAACACCATGATCCACACTTATCCATGGGACCCTGGTATATGGTTTTACATCAAGTGTTGAGGATAACGCTTTCATAAGGGGGATGGAATGTTAGGTAGCTAGAGAGGTAGTTGGGGGCCCCAGAGGGCCCATAATGATAATAGTGGAGGCCATTCAATGTAAGGTGCACTAGGTCCACTATATTATTAAATAGTGGCCACTATGGTAGTTAGATATAATAAATGGGTAGTTAGATATAATAAATGTAAGAGGACTTCTTATAAGGTTATACTTCTAGAAGATTCCTACTCTAGAATGTACTTAGGTGATGATAGAACTATATAAAGGGGTTCAAGCAATGTAAGGAGATATGAAGAGAAGTATTGTATTGTGAGCTATAGCTCAATAGGAGGATGCCCCCTCGAAGAGGCAAGTGAACAGGAGAGGATCCCTTCCATAATAGGATCCATTGTATGGTGTTTCCCTACCTCAAGGATTTGGTAATAATAAAGTGTGGTTTCTTCTATCTTGCTTTGTGGATCTATTGTGTATTCAGTATTTGTGGTGATTATATTTGTATATCAATTCAGGTTTATAACATCCACACACCCATGCAACGTGGAGTTACATATTTTCAAAAGCATTGAAAAATCCTTATATGTCAAATATTCAATGAAAATGTTGAACCTTCGACACTCATTCAGAATTTGAGAGGTTAAAAAAATGCCAAAAAATATACTCTAATATTTTTTGGACTAAAAAGAAAATATTTAGAACATGGTCATGATATTCTTTCAACTATGCAATGTGGTATATGCAAGATTGGTATCATTCTTGTTGTAAATCTTGTTTGCTTAAAAACTAATTTTAGATAAGTAATACTGATCTAAGCATATATAAGAAGATTGATATCCCTTAAAACCCTAATCTTTAATATCTACAATTAGAAAGTTTAATGAAAGGAGGGACATTTGGATAGCAACATTTATGTGAAGGAAAAAATATATGTAAAATTTCATCAATTAAGAAAAAATTAGCTAATTAAAATCAAGAAATGGTTGGCATGTATTACCTCATTCATCAAGCGAATTCTAGACACTTGTAACATTTTAAGTAAACACGAAAATGATTCAAGTAAAATTATTCAATGAGCACATTTTTTAGGCCAAGGAGTAATTCTAAATCTTAACAAATCTTCTATAATATAAATGTTATACAATTCCTAGTCAAGAACTTACAATTCTTACTCATTTAGAAAAGCATAAACCTCTGATAATATAGTGGTGCTTTACTTACCTTAATGGTTTATTTAATCAAGTTTTCCAATTTTCTTGTTGGTTTCATTTTCCAAAATATTTTCATTTATAAGCTTATGTCAATATGAAAATATCAATGATTGTGCCTTCATTGATATAGTGTTTCCAAGCCACTGAAAATAGGATTTGTAACCATAAAAATGCTATTTTGAAAAATAGGGTTTTGTAGCCCTTAAAAACATTAATCAGGAGCATGATGAAAACAATATGGAAAATAAGGTATATTATAACAAACAATATAATAAACACTATAAAAATTTAACAAATAAATAAACAATATATATGTGTGTGAATTGGGTCTATTGTGTGGTTGTGGGATGTAGTATTAACCTCCCCACCTAGGTTCTATTCCAACTAATAACATGTTGATCTCATTATGAGTGAATTTTTGAAATGGATTTGAGCCCTATTGTTGATATGACATTGTCCAATGAAGAATCTATGGTTTACTGTAAGTACCATCCTCGAAATGAGGGGAAGTACCTGGGGGTTTTCCATGGGAGTGTGTTATATTCTTTGCATGGTTATCCCCACACACTATATGTTGTAATGAGGGGGTCAAATAGGCCCTCCTTTCTCGAGGGTTAGGGGGTGGAGCCCCCAGGAAAAAAAAATTAGGTTGTTTTTGGCCCATTTTGGTGTTTTTTATCCAATGGTTTTCCAGTCTACTGTAATATAATTCTTGTTAAGAAATATGGTTGTAATCTAATTAGGGTTTTGGATGTCGCAAAATCCTATATATTGTATTGTAAATGGTGAATTTAATATAATGAGAAATAGAAGTGAAGCTCTATGGTTTGTTGGTTTTCACAGTTAAGGGTTTCTAGCGTAAATATTTGAGTATCATGTGTCCATGCTATTGTTATTCTTTCTATTTTTATAAATAACTTGTATGCATTATTTTACTGCAAAGTTTTAAAACTCTCTCTCTCTCTCTCTCTCTCTCTCTCTCATGTACTTTAACAAACAATTCACATGTATTACCTTATTCATCAGGGGAATTCCAAAGACCTCTAAAATTTTGAGTAAAAAGGAAATCATATAAGTACATTTATTCAATGAGCACATATTTTTTAGTAGGGATTACTTCTAAATATTAACAAAATTTCCATAACCTAAATGTCATATAGTTCCTAGTCAAGAATTTACAATTCTTACTCATTTAGGAAAAGACAAATGTTTCATGGTATAATGGTGATTTACTTATCCTAATTGTTTCTTTAATCAAGTTTTATAATTTTCCAAAATATTTTCATTTAGAATCTTATGTCAATACAAAAATATCAATGCTTGTGCCTTCATTGATTCCGTGTTTCCAAGTCACTAGAAACAAAATTTGTAACCACTAAAAATGTTATTTCGGAAAATAGGGTTATTTCGGAAAATAGGGTTCTAGCCCTTGAAAATAGGAATCAATAGCATGATCAAAACACTTTGAAAAATAAGATATATTATAACAAACACTATAAAAAAACTTAACAGACACACACACACACACACACACACACACACACACACACACACACACACA
>CBVK0100634170.1:0-22695 GCA_900067695.1 Picea abies | reverse complement strand
ACATGGAAAGAGCCAAAATCCAAGGTGCTCTAGGAGAGTGCTTTATATAACTTTAAAAGAGATATGAATTGGAAAAACAATCTAGAGGAGACTGATTTGGAGGATGGAGCCATTGTTTTAGAATGCTTGGAAGAGGAACTTTTGGGTGATCGTGATGGTGATCATATTCCTGGAGGAGACATGCCACCCCCATCCACTAGAGGTGTTCCAAATTCAACAATTTTACCTTTATCTTCACAACACCATTGTCATGTGAGGGCCATTCAGTTGTTGGTCGTGTTCCACGATCACTTCCACTTGTTCCTACTTCTCTTCAAAGATCATGGGATAAGAAACTAGAAGTTTCCCATGGCAAGAGGAAAACTTAGAGAATAGTACTTAGTACTTGCTACTATATACTAGATCTATTTTTTTGTTTCCTATTTAGAAGTAGTCTATAGATTCTAAAATTTAGTACTTTGTCTCGAGTCTTGACTCTTGACTCTTTATTATGGCTTATTCTGTAAACTAGACTCTATTTCATTTTGTGGTTGATGTCTTTTACAATCTATTGATGACAAATGTTTATGATTGATGTTATATGTGTACTAAATGGTTGACCGTTGATGCTTTAATGATCATGATTCATCACTAATCAATTAGTTAAGTGATCTTATATCTATGTTTTCATCTTTTTTGCAATTGATTCAAAATTCTGCATTTTTTTTTATATATATGCATCAAAATATATATTTTTTATGTATTATATAAAAAACTCTCCCGCTCCCGCTTCCCGATTCCACTCCCCGCTCCCAACAACCTTGGTTTGGACTATGTCAAAGGAGATGGGGTGAGTTCGATTGGCTACAAAGACTAAGACTGGGCAGGATGTGCCACTGACAGGAAGAGCACCTCAGGGTGTTGTTTTGGGTTGGTGTTAGGAGTTGTTTTCTGGTTTAGTGGGAAACAGAAGTCAGTAGCTTTGAGTTCGGCCGAGGTAGAGTACATGGCAGCTAGTCAGGTCAGTTGCGAGGCCATTTGGCTTTGTAAGTTGTTGGTTGGTTTATTTGGTCAGGAGTTGTCTCCGACAGTCATTCATTGTGATAATCAGAGTTGTATCAAACTCTCTGAGAATCCAGTGTTTCATGACAGGTCGAAGCACATTGAGATTAGATATGATTTCATCAGAGACTGGGTTCATCGTGGGGCAGTTCAGCTTCAATATATTCTGACTAATGAGCAGGTGGCAGACATTCTCACCATGGCCTTCCCAAGGGGAAAACATGTCTATTTCAGAGACAAGATGGGCTTGGTGAAAAACACTTTCCTTGGTAAGAGGGAGTGTTGAGTTTTGTATACCTTGGGAAGTGGTCCCATGTGTTTGTGAGTATTTAAACACAAGAGGGAAATGTTTGACCCATGTTCCTTTACTTTATGATCTAATTTCACTTTGACTTAGTCACTTAAGTCATAAAGTGACAATTAATTCACAAAGTGGGTGAATTAATAGACATAAAGCAAACTATGGAAACTTGAGCAAAGTGGGTTTCCAAGTGAGATTTATGAGATGGGATCTCACCCTTTGAATAGATTTGGCAAGAGTTAATCTTAGCCATTAATCTTTTAGGTTTGGCCTTGGAAGGCTAAAGGGGGCGCATAGGGAAAAAGAGAGGCTCATTGTTCACTTGTGTTGTGAAGTGAAGGAGAGGAGAAGGGAGGCACACTGTTGAGAGAGGGAAGCCATTGTTGAGAGGGAAAAAGCTTGAGGAGGCGCTTTGGTGAGATGCTAGGGCGCTCAAGCTTGGGTTTCCTATTGTGTGGGGTGTGATCTAGAGGAGGGCGCAACCATTTCTTGTGGGGGTACATTTAGTTATAGAGACGCATTTGTGGGGGCACACTTCAGGTTTGTGAAGGGCGCACTTGTAGATGAGGCTTTTGCATTGTGGTGTGTGGTGGATTCAAGAGGGGTGCTTCATCTGAGTAGGAGGGCGCAAGGATCCATCTATCAGGAAAACACTTCATCAAGGGCGCAAGCAATCTCTAGCAAGCACAAAGAGGAAAGTGCGCACAAGCCTAAAAGGGGCGCCATTATTCAGGAACTCCAAAGCAATCTGAGAAGGATTGCTATTGTATCAGGTTCCATTGTTATATTTTCTCTTTGTAGCTGTTTTCTTTGAGATCTCTATATATACATCTATCTCCAAATTGGTTTTCCCCGAGAGGTTTTATCCAGGGTCATGTTGACCAAAAACCCATGAGTTCATTTGTCATGTGTGCTTAGTTATTATCCGTTGTAAAGTAGTTAAAGATCTAAGAGGGTATTGTCTGTTTTAAGGTTTATGCATGTGCTAACTTTGGTCACCAAAACACTTGCAAGAGCACCCCTTAAAGAGCATGCAATCACAAAGTTAAAAGACAGATTTTCAAGGGCAGAAAATCAGATTTAGTGGCTGTCATAAAACAGCAGTGAAACAGTTTGAAGACCTTGAACTTAGAGCTCAACAAGAGATCATATGACAGATCTGTTGAGCAGCCTTTAGTACCTCGGAAATTTTCAGTACCCTCATTAATAAAAGATCATGGTAAATTTATGATGGATAGATAAATAAAGAAAACAAAGGAATTTGGTTGTTCAATAAAAGAGGTATCAGTTAGTTAGTAGTTAGGGGACAACGGAGGCTGAGTTCTTTAGTTTGCAACCCTCCAAACTACATATTGTATTAGAAAACATATTTATAAGGTGATAAATTCTTGTTGTGCTGAAAGGTGTTAGTTCTACAGCCTAGTATGATAGAGATGTTTTGTTTTCATGTACGTGGATAATGCTTTTGTTATCATATGCCGGTCTAAAAACAATATAATATTTATAACAAATAACAATACTAATACTAAATGTTAGCCAAATATAGATACAAACAGAAATAAAAATGAGAGAGACAGAGAGAGAGAGATTTGATATATACACCTAATATAAAAACTGCAATACAGAGATAGAAAAATAAATACCAGATTTAGACATAAATAGAAATACTATAGATATGATACTTACATAAAAATGTTGTTATAATGCAAAGATGAATACCTTGACAATGATCAAAACTGTAATTTTACTTATCTATATCTGCATAAATTTTGAGTTTTGAGTTCCACTGAGTGAGATTAAAACCAGCCTAGATCCATCTTAAATGATCAAAAAATTTACACCTCAAGGGATTTGATCCATTTTGGAGCTTGATAGATCCGGGGTTGACATCTACACTGGTTAACATGAAGTCAAATAACTCTTTATATGTAGGGTGCACATCTTGTAACCTGTGACGTTCTATTGATAATTTTTTTTTTTTTTGAGAAATACTTCTTATAGAATTTTTTTCGCTAAGCTGTGGTGCTATGAGGGGCATATCTATGTTGTCAATTCACCCAGGACTTGCATCTGGCCTCTTTTGCATCCACTCAAGGGGTTTTGAACCCAGGTCTTTGTGTTAATACAAGCCCAATCACCCTGCTGCTTGCTGCTAGACCACACTCCTGTGGGATTGCTAACAATTCTTCCCACAGATTAAGGTAGTTAAAGACAGACTTTTCCACTCAGATCTAACAAATGTGTGCTATGTGATCTGTCACAGAGAAGAGACTATCAAGGATGTCTTTTGGGAGTAGAAAGTTGCACAAATGTTTTGGGCACGGATTTGCTACTCAGCCATCTTAAGGAATCGTTTAAGGAGAAAGATGATTGATTAGATTGCATGGGGGAGGAACATGGAACACCGTAATGTCAACATAACTTTTTAGGGAAAAGGAGATTTCAATGTACATTCAATAGTCACGCCTTCCCTTTTCTGTTTGGTGGGATAATGCGACTAAAATATTTAGTCAGAATTATTGGAAATTTCAGATAAACTTGGTATTTTTTGTAAGGATTTAGATTTTATTGAATTGGGGCCAAGAAGGATATGCTGGCACTTCTTACCTAAGTTCAGGGATTGCAACCTGGCTCATTGTTTTGTACGCCTTTATGTATTTTCTTGCAGTACTCAAAGATGCATTTTCATTAGAAAAATAAATATATAAAAAAGAAGATCCTGGCACTTCTTACCTAAGTTCAGGGATTGCAACCTGGCTCGTTTTTTTGTACGCATTTATGTATTTTCTTGCAGTACGAGAGAGAGCGCAGATATCTTCCTTGACCATAAGTGATGCTGATTTCAGGAAACATGTTCATAGGTTTCCAAATTCAACAAATTTTATTTTGGATGCAATTTATGACGTAATGCGAACAAGACCTGGATGCTTTTTTCTGAATTGCATTGAAATAGGCTTTCCTCTTAAGTTGTTCACCCATCTCCGACTTTTATAAATTCCTGAGCTTAGGTCGAGTTTCTTTGCTTTGATTTAACTTTTTGTACCACCCCAAGCCATTCCTTCATAGACACAAAACTTGACTTGGGACTGGAATCTCTTGATTAATCCGTTTCTGATGTGTTTTTTGCAGGAATCATTAGAGCAGGTTTATGCTGCTAGTGTTAATGGAATAGATGCTAATAATCCTGGACCAAAGAGAAGTAAACGATCAAAGAGAAGGCGCGTGACCAGAAGGTCTTGAATTGGTTTTAAGTTCTACGGTATTCCGTTTCAATTAAGCATGTTTGGCCACAGTTCAACAAATTTTTTTTGGTTCAACGGGAGATTGGCGTTAGTTGAGAAGCTTACGAATGGCAATCTGTGATTTCTCCAACTACGGTTCATGTGAAATTTTATATTGTTTTAAGCGTGGGCTGCTAATTTAGAGGTTGCGAAATTGATGCTATTGAATAGAAATGTTCGAATTTCTGCAATGCTGTTTCCAGTTAGTATATTGTATGCTCCCTCGTCATTGTATTATTGTATCTTTATTGTATGCTCCCTCATCATTGTATTATTGTATCTTAATGAAAAAAATAAGTTTCGTATAAGTCGTTAGCCTAATTCATTTGGGAGTGTACATGGATGATTTTGTCTCTATTAGGCTTTCGATATACGTGCGATAGGAAGTTTCAATGGTAACGATAGATTCTTCTAAAAAAACATGTTTCAACATTCTCCTCAAGGAGATTGTAGTTCACGTATGCTTATTTGTCATTATTAGGAGGTGGAGATCAGAAAGTTTAAAAACAAAGCTTGACGCAGCCATCTATTAAATAATTTGGTGCAGATCAGTCTATGAAATGTTATCTGTATGTTTCTTGCTCTACATAAAGATGGATGAAGGTATTGATATTTTTACTAGATATCTAAATGACAAAATATTTTAAACATGGAATAACTTAAAAGGAAATTGTTCAGATTTCATGTTTATTGAAGTTCAATAAAGTTGAATCCGTTACAAATGGATGGTAGAGTATTGAGTTGAATATCAAGAATGTCTTAATATTTTTCATTCGCTTTGCATAAAATTGAACAATGGATGGTAATTTTAATTTTAACAAGAACATGCTTATGAAGATGTATCCTTGGGATCAAAATCTTTGAAGCTATTTCTTCTTGCTAAGGAATCATTGCTTTCTCACATATATATTAAGATTATGATTATCAATGAACAAGCAAACTATTTATTGAAAAATATTTAATTGCACTATTGTGTTGGGAGCTTTTTACTTGTTCCTTGTCAATTTTTCAATCCCTAATGTATAGCAGAATTAAAGATCGAATTTCAAACCTGAACTAGTACTTTACATCTGTATTTTTAAATAATTATTTCCAATTATTTGTGTAATTGTTGGAAGCTCAGATTTTGAAGTTGTTAAACTTGTTTCCTTTTTTACAAGCATTCCTTTGACAATTAATATTTGAAGGTTTCAATTCAATTTGTAACTTTTCACATTTTAAAGATTATTTATCATTTAAACTTCATGGTGGTGGGTGATAGAAATAATCTTATAATTTATTATTTATTATTGTTTTAACTTGGCTGTAGGGTTTGGACTTCTTTCTTGGTTATATTTTCTATCATATTTATCTTTCACCAAAAGCTTGACACACCTTGATAGACATAATAACAAAATTTAAATGAATACAATAGAAGCAATTATCACTACATATTTACTTGCCAATATTGTTAAGATACAAAACACCCTCAAAATGATAATATTATGCAATTTACATGAATTTTATTTGAAATAGAACTAATATTTATAGATGTGGTAGGATAGCAATCCAAGAGTCTCACAAGACTTATGAGCTCAAGAGAGGTCTTCCCATGTTCTTGGCTAAACCATTATGGACTTGCCTTACCCATTTCATTGATGAAAAAAACAAAGAGAAACATGGCACATATTAGTATCATAGCATAAAGCAATTAATAAAGGTAGAGAATGAATTCAAAAATCAAAGTAGAGAGGATATACTTTATACAAAACTTTCAATTCAAACTATTGGTAACCAATTTAACAATGCAAAATAGAAAGTTCAAATTATATTGGAGGTGAGATTAAAATATTCACAAACACAACATACCATCATTATCAAACAATGTAATGAATCTTTCTTATGCTTACACCATTTGATTCTATGCAAAGGCAAAACAAGCAACAATACATTTTTGGATCCTTTTCGAAATTCAACTCTTGGAGTGCTCTGAAATCATAACAAGAATATGTGAGTGTCATAGGTGAAACACAACAAAAAAATGAGAAGATATGGATCCACAAAAGTAAAATCAAATCTACTCCCAAATTCAACATTGTTTAGTAAATTAATCCAACATAATTAATATTTACCATTGTACAAATTAAACAAAGTGACAATTGTCAATTGGGTCTAGCCCGAGTCGTTGTGGGTTGGAGTGTTATCCCCCACACCCAGGTTATATTCCCATAAGCGACATGTTGAGCTCACTATGAGCATATTGTTGTAATGGATTTGAGCCCCCATTATTGATGGCCTTGTGCTCTAAAGAATCTAGGGTTTACCTTGGGTACCATGCCCGAAATGAGGGGAAGTACTCGGGGATTTCCCCAGATGTTTTATATTGAAAAAACAAAAAATAAAATGACAATATCTAATGGAACAATACTAGAGATCATTTTATTATTCAAATGTTAGCTAGGTATTATTTTTCTCAACAAGTTAAATCTAGATTGTTTACAGAAAACTATATTATTATGAGCAAGAAAGTGAAATAATTTAATAAGAAACTAATTCACCATGCTCAAAATCTTAAAAAAAAAATTGAAAAAAAATACATGTAATTAGCTATTGCAAGAATTTGAGAATTTTTTTTAATTTTAAGGGAGAAAGCAAAGATGTTATCGAGATTTTTTTTTTGAATGGATACATAGCTAGTCATAAGTCTTTACAAGTCATATAAAGACTTTCATCTAACCCAAATTATACTGCAACGTATATATACAAATGGTGTTATATACTATAAAAGTACACCAAGCCAAATGTAAGATAATTACTCTACTAAATAATAGCCAAAATTCTCAACATAAATTGTAACCTATATGATCCAAAATTGGATCGAAGACAAGATAGATTAAGGAAGCTCGATTAGGCCAAGTCCATCGATTGAGGGGAATTGACTAGAGAAGATCAACGTATAAGAGGGATTGATTGGTGTTTGTTGAAACAATTGGAATCAACTACTGCATTTATGTCAACAACAAGTACGTGATTTGGTCAATTGAATTGATCTGGTTTGGCTATAGATCAAGAGGCCTTGTCAAACATTGTGTTTCTTTTGGACATTTGTTAGTGAGAGGTTTCTCTATGTGGTATTTATGGATGAGGGCTTGATATTCCATAGTGGCATTGATTACCACATGAATTGAATCGTTATGTAACTGAAATGGCATGGGAATGAGAGCAGTTGATAACTAATTCTTAGAGATGGTCCACAAGAAGGTGGATTGTAGAATGGAGTGAAGAGTTGGTTAGAAGATTGAATGATTCATGAACATTGGGAAAGTTGATTGTGGAATCGCAGTTGAGGAAGAAGAGAAGACAGATTTTCCTTGAAGAAAGGGAAGTTTTGACTTTGATTACTAGGAGTGCTAAGGAATGTAGACACATCCTTGTGGATGGGAAATTCTAGAGGTTGTGAAGAGTGCATATGTAAACATTTGTTGGTCAACAAACTCTATTTTTGAATTGATCCAAGATTTTTTAACCCAAGAGGGTTTTTTTCTAGTATAACAACATTGTTGTCTCATGTGTTGAATATTGTGTCTTTAACTTGTTTTTTGTTTTTTTATTGCTTAATAAGAAAATAAATCTCGGCTATAACATTAACAAGATGTAGTTGTTTGGTTTATAATGGAATTCATTGTGTAGATACAATGAGTGCTTATGAATTTCCCACTAGAAAATGGATCAATTTGGTATCAAAGCATAATTCTTGTTTCCTTTGGAGTGTATGGTGAAAACTATATTTGGATATCTATTGAGTGAATAACCATCATTGCTTGAAATAACCTATAGTTGAGCTCCAAATCGAACTAAGATAGAAGATGAACATGAAATCGACGAACACAAACTTAGATTCAGACAATTGGAGTCAAGGGTAGATAAAAATGTAGACCTATTATAGGATTTAGTTTGAGTGATGTCCTTAAAGACTAAAGATGAAGGAGAAGCAATCTCTGGGAAAGGGAGAAACCAAAGAGTCCCAAGATGGATAGGGAAAGCACCTTCCATCAAGGAGATGACCCTCAATCTTCTTGAATACCTTTTAAAGTTGAAGTTAGAGTGGAGATAAAGCCTTATGACAATCAGTTGGAGCCTTGCCAACTAAGCAGTTGGTTGAAGCAACATGAAGTCTATTTTAGTTGCTATGGGCTCTCATACACAAAAAAAAAATGATGGAGGGACACACACTACTGTGGTGGGAAAGTTTGTGTCACAAAACATTTCTTACTAAGCAAAATCATGTTGTACACTGAGAGGAGTTTAAGATACTTGTTAAGAGCCAATTCTATTGTATGGGGTGTGAACAAGAAAAATAATTCAAGTGGAATCATCTTAGACAAATATGGGAAAACATAGTTCAAGAATATACAATTGAGTTTGGACGAAGTGCATCCCAGTGGGTGTTGATTAATGTAATATGAATGTGATGAACAAGTACATTGGTTGGTTGTTTAGACACCTTGGAAAATATGTAATTTTTTTTAGGTCAAGACACTTAATGAGGCGTGGAAAAAGGCCATGTATATTGAAGGAGAACATGTAAGAATGCAACTAATGGAACAAGATTTTCCAAAACAGAGGGAAGAAGACCTAGGAAGGAAAAGGGAAGTAGAAGGGAAAGAATTTTTTTTGAATGCCACACAGACTAAGGACTTTCTTTGTGAGAATTGTAA
The DNA here is from genome assembly GCA_900067695.1 of Picea abies. NCBI lineage: Eukaryota > Viridiplantae > Streptophyta > Pinopsida > Pinales > Pinaceae > Picea > Picea abies. Next base: position 13,375 of record CBVK0100634170.1, on the reverse strand, counting down.
TAAGGATGGTCACAACAAGCATAATTGTTGGACATTGCATCCCAAGCTTATTCCTAAGAGCCATATTGGAAAGAGATTCTTGAAGGGTCACAAGGTTCAAGGTATGGAAATAGAAGGAGCATCATAGGTGGATGACAATTTCATGAATTGCTCAATAGAAAATTGTTGGTGTAGAAAAATATAATATTTCTAGGAAGAAAGCCTTGAATTAGTGAAGAAAGTCATTTCTCTTGTTGATAGAGGACCTTAGATATGGTGTGGGAGAAGCTTTTCCATGTAAAGATGCAAATCAATAAGAAAAGGGTAACAACTATTTTTTATTCTAGTAGTTAGAATAATTTGATTTCTAAAATTTTGGTAATGATAGTTAGGATTGAAGATTCTTGCACATCATGAACCATATCATTTGGGGTGGTTATAAAAGGATGTAGAGTAGTAGGTCACTCCTTAGTGTAAGTTAAGTTTTTTGTTTGAAGTCAATTTGTGGATGAATTGGAGTGTGCTACTTTTCCATTAGGTGATTGTGAGGTTGTCATTGGTAGTCCATATTTATGGGATAGAGATGTTATTTTCATGATAAGAATAAAAAAATGGAGGTTGATAAAGGATGGTCCTACCTCATCAATAGATAAATGGGCATAAAAGGAAATATCCTTGATTTCTACTAATTAGGCCAAGAGGTTGATCAATATCAACAAGAAATTTCTAAGGTTGGTTGTAAAACCCAAGGAGGGTAAAATTGTAGAAACAAATTTGGAAGAGGCCCAAATTGATATCACAGTTGAACAAAAGGGAGACTTGAGTTGAACACTAAGGAAATGTGATGTTGCTTTCACAGAGCAAGAGGGTTGTTGCTTGAGAGTTCAATTGAGTATGAGATTCAGTTGTTGCCAAATTCACCATTGTCAAACCTTAGATTGTATCAAACTTCTATTAGGAGAGTGAAGAGATATAATGGAGATTCATGAATTGTTGGATCAATGGGTTACTAATCCTAGTGTGTTGATTTTAGAACACTCAATAAAATTACCATCAAGAAGAGGTATCCTTTGCCAATGAGTGATGACTTTCTAGACCAATTACAAGGAGAAAAGTATTTTTCGAAATTGGACCGTAAGTTTGGATATCATCATGTGAGGATCAAAGAAGAAGATCCTTGGAAGGTTGTTTTTAAAACCAAACATGGTTTGTTTGAATGGTTGGTAATGCCATTTGTTGCAACATGTTGAGATCCCTACTATGACACCTAGGTATCTAGTTATCTAGTGTTATCCTTGTTGCAAATCAAATTAGTTGCTCACAAAACAGAATACACTTGCTCGAATAATCAACTCAAATAAATATAGCGGAAGCAATACTAGGAACCAAAATCTCATACATAAGACACAAATATTATGCCCATCAACTAAGCTTATCATTCAAATAACTTCAAAGCTTAGAAGGGCTCCCGTACTTGGGAAAATGGCCCACATAGAAATTAAAAAAACTATAGATAATATATGTGAACCCTAACAACTTCTGATTTGATGTATGACCTTGGATTTTCACGTTTCTTGAGATGTACACACCTTTCCTTAAGCAAACCCGTGTATACGTGTCTATCTCCACTAAAACCCATGTACACGTACTCAAATACTATGTAGAAAACTACATACGACGCGACCCTGCTGTTATGGCTCCAATATGTTGAAACCACTTATGAATTCCTTTGTTATCTATTCTCCTCAACTTGATCTCTAGATGGAAGTCCTTCTCCACCTGTTCAATATCTCCTTGAGAAAAATTCATATGCTCTCCATGTCAAATCAGTCTATGCCTTGATCAATTTTCCTTTTTTACCCTAGCCTTGCTTGTATAATATTGAGTTATGACCTAACCCTAATATCCAAAGTGATTGTTGGTTAAGATTGCTTCTCACCTCACTTGAAATCAATGGCTAATGTTTAATTCAATAATGCTAATTAATTTTAGCATTTCATTAAATAAAACTCAACTAATTTATAAAAGAACTTTACTTTAATAATTCCTTTAATTAAAGTAAAGTATCAAGGTAGAAGGCTTTGGACGACTTTCACACGTCTAGAAAGTTAAACCTGTGTGGAAGTACCTGTCTGATGCTACAAACCTCAACAATCCCTCTTAGCAAGGAAGGTATTTTGCACCACTCCAAGTTTTTCCCTAAAGAAAAAAAAACTTCCCTTTAACCAATGGTTTGATCATAATATATGCAACCTGGTCATTTGTGGAAACATACCGAAGCTTTACTGCTCCCTTCTAGATCCTATCCTGAATGAAGTGGTATTTGATGTCAATATGCTTACATCTGTCATGGAATACTGGATTCTCCAAGAGTTTGATGCAACTCTGATTATCACAATATATGAATGTAGGCTCCAACTCTTGATCAAATAAACCTGTCTTCAATTTGAGAATCCAAATGGCTTCATATCTAGCCATATTTGTTTCCATGTACTTTTCCTTTGGTGAACTGAGTGCTACAGAAGTCTGCTTCCTATTGAACCATGCAATCATTGTTGATCCCAAGCTAAAGCAGCACCTCGAGGTGCTCTTTCTGTCTACTGCACTCCTTGCCCAATCTGAGTCTCAATATCCCTTCAGCCCCACTTTCCATCACCTCCAAGATACCTCAATCCATACTCCATTATACCTCTGAAGTACCTAAGTGCATGCTTTGTTGTTATCCAATGCACTTTCCTTGGCTCCACCATGAACTAACTCAGGGTGTTCACAACAAAACATATATAATACATCAAGGATCCTATCAATTTCCTGTATATCCTGGGATCCACCAACTTTGAATTTGAAGTGACAACCTTCTTCAAATTGGTAACCATAGGTGTATCCATCCGTCTACAGTCATGCATCCTGAATCTCCTCAAGATCTATTGTGTACTTATCTTGACCAAGGAATATCTCTTCTGATACTTTCCATACCTATAAACCAAATAAAGAATGCAACAAGCCAATGTTCTTCATCTCGAACTTAGTATCCAAATCTGCTTTGCACCCTACAATAAGCTCCTTCGCATCTGTGAGAAAACAATCACCCATGTACAACACTAAGATGAATGGATCATACCCAACAAGTATGAAGTACAAGTTAGGATCTGCCTCACTCTTGGTAAAGCCCATACTTTGCAAGTATTTGTCAATCCTAGAATACCATTCCATGGGAGCCTGTTTGAATATGTACAATGCTTTGAACAAAGTTACCAACTTAACGAGAACTCTCCAAAGTTTTTGTTTTTTTAGAGGATGAATTTTTACCCATGAATCAAAAAGTGGTCCTACCGGTAGCACCCTTTTTTGGAGATGGTTAAAATTTCGACTTGTTTGAAATTGCAACATTGAGAATCAATACCATTGTAGACATAAACCTTGAAATTGACCCTTAAAACGAAAAGTGAAGTTACTGAGTAGCATCATTTTTTTTGTAGTTAAAATTACAACCTAATTGAAATCGTGGCCCATATGACTTATACCATCACAAATAAAAGCCTAAAAAATGACTCCTAAATCATTACTTCAAAAATTATTTATTAAATTCATTTTATTTTTTTAATAAAAGATACATAAATAGGAAAGAAAGAAACTCTGCAAACATGTTCTTTTAAAAAAATGAAAAAATAAAGCATTTTTTTATAAAAAAAAAAATATTCATGATCCAATTAAAAAAATGGTTTTAAAAAAAAAAAAATAAATAAATAAATAAATAAATAAATAAATAATTAAAAGATATTTTAACAAAAACAAAAGAACCCCCGATCGGGATGGTAATGCGGTCCACTTGGCGACAGGTGAGCGCGGGAGGAGGCCAGCGGAGCACAGAGCCATGTGCTCGACTCGTGCCCGCAGCAACTGCCAGCCCGACGCATTAAACGGCATTCATGGATGATGGGAGGGACATTAATCCCACCCCCCCGATCCCCACTATGCAACGATCCAGGCAGTCTCCTTTTGGCATTCTCGCTTGGGCGGAGGACTTAAGCTCTGGTCCAACGATTTTCATGGTTTTACAGCTGATTTTTATGCTTGGCTCTGGCTCTGCAGCCCTTCTGCAGGCGCCGAGCTCAGCTATGCCGCGAATCCGTCTGAGAATGCGCCCCCGTAGGGGGGCCCCTTGGCACCCAAGACGCTCCTCCTCTCCGCCTCCCGGTCCATCCACCTCTGGTTCTCGTTCTGCAGCTCTTATTGTTTCCCCTCGGCCTCAAGGTTGGCGCTCCCCGCCCGACCTGCACTCCTCCCCGTCGCCTCGCAGCAAACCAACTACACCCTCCATGCCGCGTGAGCACTATGTTATTTTACAGGACCTCGTGTTTGAGCTCCGCGACGGTGTAAACGATCTTCACTTCAGGGTCCAGCAAATGGAAGGGAGACTCTCTCTCCTTCTCCAGCTCCTTGCTCCTCCTCCACCGGCTGCTCCAGACCTGTCCAGCGACACTAGTGAGAATTCCACCACCCCTGACATATCCAGCGCCACCCCTGAGAACTCCAGTGAGCAAAGCCACCACAGGGACAGTGCGGCAGCTTCTCCAGCGCCCAGGACGGATCTTGTTCAGGCAGAGCCTTCGGCAATCTCGGTGGGAGAAATCGACGTAGCAATCTCGGCGACTACAGCTATGGCGAAGGACGGCGACGGATGTGGCAACCTGAGCACTCCGGGGCATGCAAATGAACGCAACATGGCCACAGACATGCATTGGACCGCTGGCGGGCCACCTATCGTCCTCAGGCCCGAGTATGTTCAGGATTATACAGTGCTAGCTCCTTATTTCAGTTCTAGTGGTAGCAAATAGTTTAGCTTTCTGCAGCTATGTTTAATTTTGATACTGGTTACATACGGTTGGCTGAACTGGTTTCTCCTCAGGGAGCAGTTCAGTAATTACAACCGCCAAACTTAGTAAATGTACTTCTGAACCCGGTTCCAAGAAGGACTTTTATATAATACAAAATCTTGCTTACAAAAAAAAAAAAAAAAAAAAAANNNNAAAAAAAAAAAAAAAAAAAAACAAAAGAAATTTGTAAAAAAAAAAAAACACTAAAGCTTAAAAAAATTAAAAAACTACACTAAAGCTAAAAAAAAAATACAAAAGAATAACAAAAATGAATTATTTAAAAAATAAAAATTTAAATCAAACCATATTATAAATTAAAAAATAGTTAAATAGTTAAAACAAATTAAAAAATATTTAAATAGTTAAAACAAATTAAAAATTAATCATAAAAAATAAAGAAAATAAAATATTTAAATAATTAAAACAAATTAAAAAAAAAATCATAAAAAATAAAAATAAAAATAAAGAAAAAGAAAAAAATAAAAACAAAATGTGTAGATAACATATTAAACATATTAATTGAGAATTTAAAAAGATAAAATAATAACGTTAACCTAACATATTAATTTTAAAAAGTAAAAAAAACAACAATAAAAAAAATACTTAGATTTGGGGAAGGGCGATGTCGAGCATCGTTCACCGCCCCCCTCCCCTTCCCCATACTCCATGAATTATATTAATTCATGAAGTATGTATAATTCATGGAGTATGGGGAGGGGGGACGATGCCCAACATTGCCCCCTCCCCATATCCTCATGAATTCATGAGGGTGTCTCCATGAATTAATAATGGAGTATCTGTAGTTTATGGAATATGGGGAGGGGTGACGATGTCCAACATCATCCCCTCCCCATATCCTCATGAATTTATGAGAATGTCTCCATGAATTAATTATATCATAGACTATGGAGAGGGCATCACCCCTCCCTATATCTTCGTGAATTCATGATGCCCCATACTCCCCATACCCTGTGAATTATATTAATTCATGGAGTATGGGGAGGGGGTGATGTCTCACATCACCCTCCCCAAATGTAATGTAAGCATTGTTTTTTTTTCGTTTATTTAATTAATATGTTATTTACAAGTTTTTTTTTTTTTTTCTTAAATATGTTATTTACATATTTAAGTTTTTACTTTCTTTATTTTATATGATTAATTTTAAATTTGTTTTAGCTATTTAAATAGTTTTTAATTTATAATATGGTTTGATTTAAATTTTTGTTTTTTAATAATTTTTTTGTTTGTTATTCTTTTTTTTTAGTTTGTGTAGTTTTTTTAATTTGTATTTTTTTTTTTGAATTTTTATTGTTTTTTTTATAAAATTCTTTTAAATTTTGTTTAAAAAAATCAATTTTTTTAACATCAATTGTTTTTTAACATTTTCTTAATTTGTTTTTTAAATTGGATTATGATTTTTTTTTTTTATAAAAGAGTGTTATTTTTTTGTTTTTTTAAAGAACATGTTTGTTGAGTTTCTTTCTTTCTTATTTATGTATTTTTTATAAATAAAATAAAATAAATTTAATAAACAATTTTTGAAGTAATGATTTAGGAGTCTTTTTTTAGACTTTTATTTATGATGGTAGAAGTCGTCTAGGCCACAATTTCAATTAGGTCGTAATTTTAACTACAAAAAAAACCGATGCTACTAGGTAACTTCACTTTTTGATTTAAGGGTCAATTTTAAGGTTTATGTCCACAATGATATCGATTCTCAATGTTGTGATTTCAAACAAGTCAGAATTTTAAACACCTCTAAAAAAAGGGTGCTACCGGTAGTGCCACTTTTTGAGTTAGGGTTGATTTTGGTATTTTTGACCAAAAAATACAGATTTGTTGGGCCAATGTTCTCATTTTGAGGTCGCAATTCTCGTTAAGTTGGTAACTATGTTTTTGTAGAGCCTACACACATGAGACTCCCTCCCATGTACCTCAAAGCCCTAGAGTTGCTCTATATATACTTCCTCCTCAATGATCTCGTTGATGAAATTTGTCTTCACATCCATCTGGTGAATCCTCCACCTCATAGCTGAAGCAATAGAAATAACAACTCGAATAGAAGCATACATGGCGAGTGGATAAAATGTCTCCTTGTAGTCCACTCCCTCTCTATAGGAGAACCCTATTGCCACGAACTTCGCCTTGAACTTCTTGATTCTACCATCTGCAAGATGATTGATATTATAAAGCCACATGGAAATCACCATTGACTTCCCCTTTGGTCTCGACACTATGTCCCAAACATCATTCCTCGTGATAGAGGTGTTCTACTCCACCATGCCCCCCCACCAAACATGTTGATCTGTCGCTTCCTCAAAATTGGAAGGCTCAACATCAATGATGCTACTCATAAGTGCCATATAGTTCAAAAACTTCCTTGGAGGCCTACACTCTTTGATTGCACTCCTAGGAGCCTCACCAACATCTCTCAATATTTGTAATAGCCACCTAGGTCTCCCAACATAACTGAACGGGGTTAACTTCTCCTCGCCACCTAAAGTCTGACTCTCTGAACTAAAATTTGTTGATCGTTTCTTATCCTTTGGATCATATTTCTCCTCATCCTCTATCACTGTTGATGACTCTTGAGATCTCCTAGATGCCAAGTTATCCTCGAACTTAACATCTCTACTCACAATTGTCTTCTTATATGTTGGTATGAAGATCATGTAATCCTTTCAAGTCACGATGTACCCCACAAATATACCCTTCTATCTTGAAGGTTCCAACTTTGTCCTTTTATCCACGAACACATGAATGTAGAGTGGACAACCAAAGATCCTCAAATGCCCTATCTCTGGCTTCACCCCTGAGAATGTCTCCTCTAGAGTCTTGTCCCACAATATCATGTGAGGACTCATGTTTTGCACATACATTGTTGTGTTACATGCCTCTACACAAATAAACATATACAACTACTATACATGTAGCATAGCCCTATCAAAATTGATGATGGATTGATTCTTTCTCTTTACAACCCCATTTTGTTGAGGATTGTATGATACTATCATCTCCCTCTTGATCCATGCCTCCTTGAATAAATCCTTGAATTCATTGAGGTGTACTCACCTCCATTATCCAACCTCAATACCTTGACATTATTTCATGTATGGTTCTCTACCTGAGCCCTGAAATCCTGAGACCGACTGAATACCTCATCCTTGGTCTTCATACATAAAATCTAGCTTTTCCTAGAAAAAGAATCAATGAATATCACATAATATGACACTTCCTGCAATGATTCTATTGACATCAACCCACTCAGATATGAATGTATAAGATCCAAGATCCCCTTGGACCTACTCTCATTACTTAGAAAAGAATCCTTGGAATTCTTTCCAAGTGCAGACCCTATGCACACTCCCTGCTACTCAATACTAAACTCTGGAAGACCTATAACAATCCCCCTTAGAATTGAAAATGCCCTGTAGTGTATGTGTCCCAACCTCTCGTGCCGTAGCTTTCACAGGATGTCATTGTCATGTACCAAATCTTGAGTAGGCTTGCCCTGCAACCTGTATAAAGTTCCCTCTCTAACCCCAATGACCATTGTTGTGTCTGGGATAGATTTATCTGGACATATGACTACTTTCCTTCCTTGAAAACTAATGAAAAAACCCATGTCCTCCATAGCTAAGACTAAGAGAGAGTTCTTATTTAGTCTTGGTATGTAAAGTACATCCTGGGCATCAAACGAACCTCTTGACTCAAGCTAGAACGAAATTGGTCCCTCTCCCTTCACTACATACTTGGCATCATCACCAAGCTCTACATGAATCTATGAGTTCATATCCGTCAGACTAATTCATAGCTCTCATGCTTCTTTCATATGATGAAATGCACCACTATCCAAGTACCATGCACTCATGTTAGTTTTGTTGGTAGAAAGGAAAGAAACTAGTGAGAAATCCTTCTCAAACTTCACTGTAAACTCATCTAGTTACATCTATGTTGATGTCATTATATGTGTCTTTCATCTTCCCTTATTTTTATCGAGACACTGAGATGCATAATTTCCATTCTTATGACATGAGAAGCACTTAATTTTACTCAACTCCTTCTTCTTCCCCAGCTGCGATGTTCCTCCATCACTATTAGCCTTCTTGTTGGAACCCTTTCCTTTTCCCTTTCTTGTCTTATTGACAAGTGTCATGTTCTCATCATTATTTACTTGCTTGTTTCTTTTAGAATCTTCCCAAGTATCTTCCTAGATGCAATCATCCCAAAGCCTTTGTCAATCTAGGAGTTTTTCCCGAGCACAAATTCCCTCGACAAATGGTTCCCAAGACTTGGAAAAACCAGTCAATGCCACATTCTCGAGATCTACGTCATCCAATTTCTCCCCTATGGCTACAATTTTATCATGTACCTGAGTGATCCTAATGAAATAACTGGTAACATTATCAGATTTAGACATATGTACAAGTCTAAGTTTATTTCTTAAGATCATCTTCCTATTCACGTTAGTGCTATGGAATAATCCTACCAGGGAATCAAACATCTCTTTGGTCATCTTCTTCTTGGATAAGTGAGGGGTTAGATGATCTTTCATTGAATCCAGGATTACTTGCTCAGCTTTGATCTCCTTCTTCTCGTGAGCTTCCAAAACAACGAGATTTGTCGGTGGAACAATTGATTTTTCCACTAACTCCCAAAATTCATACTCCTTCAATGCCAAAGTAACTCTTGCTTTCCAATATAGGAAGTTGGATGCTCCATCCAATCTATCTTCAATTCTCAGACTTGATGATGCCATCCCTTAGCACTGATTATCTGCCATGGAAATAACCTGCTGCTAAAATTTCCTATGTACGACCTTATACGTGTCTATATGTATGTGCCTTTCCTTATTGAAACCCGTGTATATGAAACTATATCCAATGAAACCCACCTATGTACGCTAATGTTCCTTCTGCAACCTATGTACAACTCCATACAACTGCAAAACCCTAGTTATTCCTTAATATTATTGTTTCTATGAAATCCAACCCTTGATTTTTTACTGATGGTTATGGATCTAATAAGATCTCCTTGCAGATCTAATATATCTTCTATCAACTATTGTGGATCTAATATCTAGCTTCCTTTCAAGGCGACTACTTTGATACCATGTTGAAATCCCTAATTTGACACCTAAGTATCTTGTTATTCAGTGATTTCCTTGGTATAAATCAAATTAGCAGCTCAGAAAACATAATACACTTGTTGGAACAATCAACTCAAATAAATATAGTAGAAGCAATACTAGGAACCAAAATCTCATACACAAGACACATATATTCTAGTCAACAACTAATACTATCATTCAAATAAATTCAAATAAATTCAAATGTTACAAGGGCTCTCGTACTTGGGAAAATGGCCCATAGATAAATACATAAAACTATAGAAAGCACCTGCAAACATAAGCAACTTATGATCTGTTGTATGACCTTAGATTCTCACGTTTCTTGATATGTATGTGCCTTTACTTAAGTAAACCTGCCTATAAGAACTTGTATCCACTAAAACCCACATACACACACTCAAATATTATACTACAAACTATGTACGACGTGAACCTACTATTCCGACTCCAATCTACTGAACCCACTTGTCACTGCCTCTGTTCTCTCTTCTCCCTGACCTGATCTCTAGATGAAAGTCCTCTACCTATCCAAAATCTCTTTGAGAAAAAGTCCTCTGCTCTTTGTGTCAGAATAAATCTCTCTTTTGATCAATCTTCCTTTTTTACCCTAGCCTTGTTTTTATAATCTTGAGTTATGAGCTAACCCTAATCTCCAAAGTGATTGACAGTTGAGATTACATCCCACCTCACTTGAGATCAATTGCTAATATTTGATTCACTAATTCTAATTTCTCTTAGAATTTCATTAAATAAAACTCAACTAATTAATAAACACATTTTACTTTAATAATTCCTTTAATTAAAGTAAATTCTCAAGGTAGAAGGCTTTGGATGACTTCCACACGTCTAGACACTTAGATTTATGCGAAAGTACATGTTCGATGCTACAAACATCAACACACCAACCACATTCATATGATTAATGAATGAAGTTCCCATAACCTTCAAATTTTGTAGTTGTATAGGTCCTGGTAACATATTAGTCCATAAAAAGACTTGGGAGGAAGACTTAAACCATTTGAGGCAAGTGTTGGAGACTCTCATGGAGAAGAATTTGCACTAGAATTTGAAGAAGTGTGATCTTACTAGATATGTATCAAGTCTCCACCTATGATCTAAAATTTTCTAGGATCTTTTTAACCATGTAATTGCTTTGATATTTGAATAATTAACATCATAAAAAACTTGAAATATGAATTTTAAATTCTTAAAAATTAACCATGTAATTGCTTTGATATTTGAATAATTAACATCATAAAAAACTTGAAATATGAATTTTAAATTCTTAAAAATTGTACACACATAAGCATAAAAATAGATATGCAAACCAGATAATATAGATTGCAAATGATAACAGAGTTCACCCCCCTGGAGTACATTTCTGGGCCCCTTCCAATGAAAAGTTCATTAAAAGGCTTTCTTACAATTATTTATGGAGTAAACTCTGAGTTCTGTCAGTCAAACTCAGAAATATACTACATCACTATGTTCCTCTCGGAAAATTAAAAAAAATGAGTATAAAGTCGAATATCCTGAGGCCTCCACTAGCATGCATTTCGAGATTACTCATGCCTTCGTTGTATGGAATCATACCTGCTTGTACCTTCAACCCACCTTGGGAAGCATGCAAGCAACTGGTTATCTTGGTTGCGTCCTGTACCCTCCTCGGGCCTCGAACCATGGTCTAAATAGAGGTTTTGGGAGCACGTGGAGGAGCCATGCGCCCCTTTTTTTAGTGGATTCTGAATATCAATTTTTAAATATTATGTGTCATTGTTCACTTGACCGAAGGGTCGTGGCCCAATGGTAAAACTCGATGGAGCGGGGGAAAGCGTCCCAAGGTCCTACGAACTTTTGTTTGAAAGTTTGAAATGATGGATAAAACGGATTTGGGTTATGGTTTTGCTATTGTATAGTTTGACACATGGTTTATATGATATGGTTTGGCATCATTGCAAATGGATACGATAATGTCTTGGAATATGATATAGTTTAGTGGTATTCGTTGGCATATGGATAAGGTTCAACGGGTATGGAGTTGGCATATACAATGGTTCCAACAAGCTATATGGGGTGGTCTCGGTGTTCACCATAGGGTCGAGGGCTAGGCCCTCGAATATGATATAGTTTAGTGGTATTCGTTGGCATATGGATAAGGTTCAACGGGTATGGAGTTGGCATATAATATGGTTCCAACAAGCTATATGGGGTGGTCTCGGTGTTCACCATAGGGTCGAGGGCTAGGCCCTCGACCTGCCCCTTTTTCAAACTAAACTCCAATGAAAATTTAAATAAAATTTTCAACTTATGTATAGTAAGGAACATATGTAGGATGGATGCTTAGTAGAACTTTGTGAAGGCGTTGGCCTATATGGAGGTCTTGGGTTCGATTCCCATAGACTCCACCATTTTTTGGAAAACAAACATTACAAATGCTACCAGGGTTGCCATGTGGTAGGCCCTGGTTCGTATGATCATGCTATGTCACCATCCAAGAGGCCATGTGGCATAATGCCATTGGCCCATTTTTTTTTTATTTCGACCAATTTTAAACCCTTTTCTGAACATTTTCCACAACTTCTGCATCTGGAGGGCGTTTCACGCAAAATGAGCATCGTCGAAAAGCTCTCGTCGAACCCTACATACCTGTAAGCTTAATTTTACTTTTTGAATATTTTTTTATTATGAACGACTTTAAAGATCCTTCTAGATCAAACCTTCCCACTGGGAAGATTTTGGGCCACCAAAAGCATGGAATCATTCTAAAAATAAGTGAGGGTATAACTCCCTCACTCTTCCAGTCTCTAGCCATTGAGATTTTCTTGGATGTGTTCCTTTTAGCCCCACACGAAGACATTCCACAACAACTCTTCGTGAACATCTGACCTTTTATCAAGTATGACATCTTTCTGAAGTTCATTGAGATACTTAGGAGAAAACATGTATGGAGTTGGCATATACAATGGTTCCAATGGTATGGTTCCAACAAGCTATATGGTTTGGTCTCAATGTTGACCATGGGGTTGAGGGATAGGCCCTCGACCCACCCCCTTTTCAAACTAAACTCCAATGAAACTTTAAATAAAAGTTGCATCCTATGTATAGTAAGGAACATATGCGGGATGGATGATTAGTAGAGATTTGTGGAGGCGTTGGCCCAGATGGAGGTCTTGGGTTCGATTCCCATAGACTCCACCATTTTTTGGAAAACAACCATTGCAACTGACAGTAGGGCTTCCACGTGGCAAGCCCTAGTGTTGATGGGTCCTTGTTAAGAATCAAATACCAATATAGCATAGAAAAACCTCACAAAAAGTACTCAACGCCTTGAAAAAGATACAATTTCAGATAATAAGCCTCTTCGAGGGGGAAACCTCCTTTTACCCCA